>CM047997.1:24314873-24327658 GCA_026261665.1 Melanotaenia duboulayi
TAAAGTGTTACAAGTTGTTGCCACTACAAAAACCAATATTAGACTTTACAGGGCAAAATATAAGGATTCTGTATTAAGATGGAAAAATGAGTGTTGGGGTTACACCTGCAGAAGCAGAGAAAATGCAAACAGCTCGGACCAAACCAGAATATTTAATATATTTCAGCGGGTTACTGTTAATAAAAGATGCTTATTAAATGACAGTGAGAGACAAACACACGAGCAGAGCAACATTTGTCACTGTGATCATGACTCGTACATGAATTAGATTTCCAGTTCCACTCATGAGTCGGTCAGGAGTAATGAGCTTGTGTTTTCAGGTCGTTCAGTGAAGATGCTCCAGAGAGGGAAGTCGTCACGATGCAAGCCAGCGGCGCCGCGATCCACTGAGCCAGCAGCTGTGTGCGCCCATCGAGGTAATAAAAAGCCCTGGCACTTGAGAAGGCTGGTAATTTCTTTTTTTTTATTTGCATAAGTTTGTGTCACTTTGAGCCAGAAAATTCTGATAAGCTGCCCAACGCAGAAAATGTATAATGAGTCTTTGTTTTTGTTTTTTTTATGCTTTGGGGGCTTACTGCATCCTTTCTGTAAGAAATGGATCCACGAACTTTATAGAGTTCACAGACCCTGGAAAAGTTGGTGAACCTTGAAATTACGTGTTTCTGTCTGGAAAAATGACGTTTTGGAAAAAGAAGAAAAATCAATAAATAAAAAAAAACCAAGGCAGACGGAGCAAAGAGACCTAAAAAAGCAGTGGAAATTAGGAGAGTGTGAGAGACTCAGGACAAAGACAAACATATAATCATGATAACAATGAGATCAGGATCATTTTTCTCCTGCTCCCCACAGGCTGTAAATCAGTTCTTGTTCTGGCCAGTGTGGAGGTTTCTACCAGCGTATCAGAACCACGGTTTCTGGACCTCATTAGTAACACCACTTTGACAATTCTTACATCATTTCTATGCATTTTAACCCGTTAAAGCCCAACCCATGAAAAAATGGTAAGAAAAGTCCAATTTTTAAAATATGAGGTCTTTATTTGGCCCTTTAACAAAACGTAACAAAAAAATTAACATTTTATTGGGGGGATATCTACCATTTATTACCGTTTGATAGTTTTAAAATATTATAATATGTTTTCTGCTTCTGGGTATCTTTTAGGGGACAGAAGACAAGTAGCACATTATGTTCAACAGGATTTTGAGCAAAGTTTTTACCATAAATTGAAGCAAAATCTCTGAGAAACTGTATGTAACATATATGTCACGTCGGGCTCTTATAGATTGACTTTTACTGTGTCATTTCACATTATTAACATGTCCAAATCATCAGGGTTATGGAAAAAGTAGAGTTGTCTTTATTAAATAAACAGATACGCTCAGGTTAAAGGCTGTCAAACGTCACAGCTCATGTGTGATTTACCTTGGCATGGTTGTTATACAATACAACAACCTGAGGGCAGTGCAGAGTTCAGAGTTCACCTCTGAGGTCCAAATCTGCTAGTAACAGTATCAGTATCTCAGTCCATATGCCCAGGTGAGCAGGGATGGACCAGACATATGGCTTACCAGGCCTTCTCCCGGTGGTCTGATGTGGTTTTTAGGCCGACACGGTTTATTTGTTGCTTTGACGGGTTTGTTTTTAAGCACTTGCACCTCTCACTGCTTTCCTGTCATTCATTCATCCAACGTGTCAGCACAGAACTTTCTTTCTTGACCACCGGCCCATGAAACACGTTGATCTGCAGCTTATTGGTTCTGTTACCTGACACCAGGCTGAGCCAATCACATACTTTAAACCTGTCGGTTCTGTACCACTGGATGCAGCTACCTGTCAGACCTCAGGAGGGGAGGCACAGGAAAACTGTACGATTAAAAAAAAAAAGATACAGTTCAACCTTCATCAACTGCCATGCATGATGATGATGATGATGAAGGTGAAAGCTACGGTAAGTTGCACTGCCCAGTAAAGGCCCATTTATGTTCCCTTACGTATGCAAGAGGTTCAAGCATTGTCATCCATCACTGTTCTTCATACTTTGCGTTTATTATTATTAATCTTTATTTAACCAGGAAATGATCCATCGAGATTAAAAATCTCTTTTATAAGGATGTCCTGGCTGTCCAAGATGAAGCAGCAGTACAGACAAAATGTGAAGAGCAAACAAATGTAAGACATTTAACAGTTACAAATCTAAAATCTAAAGACATTATGATGGGTATCGAATACAAATACACATCCTCCTGTTTAAAAGTTTAAAAAGGGATGAGAGACCCCAGCCTCATCCTAGCCTGCACAATCATTCCAAGACAGGGCCTGAAAAAGGACAGACTCCTCTTTCCTAACTCTGTCCGCACAAAAGGCACCTTGAACCTCCGCCAACGACCGGCTCGAAGAGTTTTGGAGAGGCAGAGGTTGAGTGGAGGGTGCGAGTGGGCCAGATGAGGGCCAGATGGTGGAGAGCTTTTTATGTGAGAAGCAGGTTTTTGTGGTGAATGCACTATTGAACCAGGAGCCAGTGAGGTTGGATAAGAATAGGGATGATGTGGTCAGTCGATTCTGGTGTTGGTGATGATCCGGGCAGCTGAGTTCTTAATAATTTGCAGTCTTTTAATGAGTTTGGTGGAGTCCAGTGAGGAGAGAGTTACTGTAGTCGATGCAGGAAGTGACGAATGAATGTACCAGGATTTCAGAGCTGGATTTGGGACAGTGACGGAGTCTGGAGATGTGTCAGAGGTGGAAGAAGGCAGTCTGGTGACGTTTTGAATGTGAGGTGCAAATGAAGCTGATGTGCACAGTGACGCCAAGGTTTCTAAGAAGGAAACAAGGAATCTGTCGATGGGGACGGGTGGGGCGCGTTGTGATTTGGCGAGGGTGGATTTGGAGCTGATGAGCAGGGCCTCGGTTTATATTACTTTAAGGACAGTTCCTGTTGAGTTTTTTGCACAAAAGCAAGCACAAAGATTTACTAGTCATTATGGAGAATTCTGAATATTTTTTTTTAGAAATTTACACAAGTCAAACTGTAACGGAGCGTGATGCAAGTTGATGCAACTTATGCAAGTTAATGCAAAGTCTGGCTGATGTAATGTCACGTTAAGTTCAAACCATGCGAGCAGAAAATGCTTCAACTTGAACAAAAATCTCAATGTCACAGTTTGTGGAAGGCCCAATGCAGGCTGAAGAGGCTGGAAGTAGACGAGTGCAATAATTAAAGGTTTAATGGAAATAACTTGAGCAAACAAGGACAACACTAGGGAAACAACAACAATGAAACCAAGGCGTTTATACGCTGACATGAACTAATTAGGAGCAGGTGAAGCAAATTTGCAAATGAACTTAGTTGTGATGATGAACAGGAAGTGAACAGAACATGAAAGAGGAATATAAACAGGAAACCACACAGGATGAGACAATGAAAACTAGTAGGACAGTAAAACAACAAGAATTAAACCAAAGCCTAGAGATCGGGACACAGAGTGACCCTTCGACATTTTAACTCTGCTGTATGTGTGCAGAGAGGGAAGATGAGAAAGACATGAAATTCCTGGTGAGCTTTTAGATTAACTGGAGTCAGAGCTGCTGAGTTTTCAGGCAAACAAAGGCTGCAGCCATTTTAGAGTAAACAACACAGGGTAAAAATTCAGTTTGAAAAAGGCACACCATGACATGTTTCTGGGTTTGTATGCTTGATTATTCTCAGGGACTCAGGTGAGAAGCCTCACTTCTCCCCTGCTGGCAGCATACAGGCAAAATATTCTCCAACATAAAGCAGCGTTTTCCTGGAGTTTATGGTGAAAAGAAAAAATGGGGTTATATTTTTCTCCATGTCCTTTCCAGGTCTTCACAGCACTTCATGCTAAATAAAACTTGATGATTTCTCAGTCATTTTTAAAGCCCAACACCGGAGGCTCTGCAATCTTTCTCTGGCAGACACCTTTGTCTCTTGTGGTTGCTTCCTCAACCTCAGCGGATGAAAACACTCCAGCACCTGCATGCTACAAAGCTGCAGTCCTGTGAGACACCACGAGGATGAATGAAAGATGGAGCGAGAACAAGACACAAGCTAAAGCCTGCAGATGAGCTCAGCGTCAAATCTGGGGGTGGGTTATTTCTGTATGTGTGATGGTTGACTTGTGTGTGAGGTGAGTTTAGGGAGGTGAATTGAGATGTTCTCCTTTGGCCCTAATATGGAAAGTTGTGCAAAACATCAGAACCTTTGGAGCAAAATGGCCAGAACCAGGACCAGACAGTGGCCTTCTACTGATTGTTATGAACTCCTGTTGGAAATGACCAAGCGGCAGCTTCCTCCAACCTATTCTTTAGTTTAAGAGAAATAATGAAATAGCAAAAGAAACAGCTATTGCACTTAGTCATCTCCAAGTTTCTTATATCTCCAATTTCTATGTTCAGAGGTCACTGGCCAGGTTCTTAAAGGTCCCATATTGTGTAAAATTCACTTTCTAAAGCTTTTCTAACAGTCACATGTGTCCTCATATCCTGTGCATGAGGCCCAAAATTAAGAAAACTTTGTCTCCTCTCTCACTTGCTTGCTACCACTTTTTAGCAAATGTGTGCTCAAACTGGAGAGTCTGAGATCTTTCCCTTTGTGAGGTCACAAATAACCACTGCCCTCGGTAGTTGATACTGTCATTGATCGCCCCTCCGGCTAACTGAGCCTGCCCTCTAAAATCACAGAGCGGGTGCCAGCAAAAGCCAGATCTTCTCCCAGAAAGGGGCATGGACAGGCACAGACACAGAAACAGCTCGTTCTCAGTAGAGTTCAATAGAGCCACATTTGGAATGGCTGAAATTAAGGACCAAGGCTGAATAATACATTTTGAAAACAGAGTTGTTGGACCTCTGATACCCTTAAGAAATTGTTGAAAAATGTATAATATGGGACCTTTAAAAATCAGAAAGCAAAACATACGTGTGCCTTTTACTAAAGAAGTGAAAAAGCTGCAGAAACAAGTTCATTTAACAAGGTGTGATTTTGTACTGACAGCAGGACAGCAGCAGCCTATAAGATTTAACTCAGAAACACTACAAAGCACAACTTACATGTATATGGCAGCTATCAATGAACAATAAGTAAATTAACACTTTCCAGTTGGGTCCTTAGGCATCTGTCAAATGGGCTTTATAAATAAAATCTGATTATCTGACCAGAGTGACTACAAGGTAAACTAACATTATTATTACTTTCCTGTCTGAATATTTCACCTACTACAATGTAGAAGGCTGCAAGACTGCTTTTATATGCTAACTGCTTGTGGAAAGAGATGAATATGTGTAATACATATGAACAAATGACAGCAATCCCCAGCATTTATTCCACCCTTTGCTTTTCTGTCAGACTCAGCTTTGAATTTGTGGTCTTGGGCTGCTTTATTGTGGGCTTGTGATATGTTGGACAGTTGATGTGGAACAGCAAACAATGGGAGAGTTTCCCTCCCGGATCAATAAGGAATTACATATCATTATTATTTCATTAAGTGTGCCTTTGCATCTCCACCAGGTGTTACACCGCCTCATCAGAATGTGGAGGGATGAATGAGTTTCTATTCTTCTCTCATTAGTTAGATCCTTATACTGTTACACATAAATGATCCACAGCAGACGTTTACTTCTAATAACCATCCGCTCCTCTTTCTGGACGCTCCACCAACGACGTTTAATCGAAGCTTCTTGTTCATCTATTTTTTTTTCCGTTCATTTTTGTCATTTTTCTGACAGCCAGCTACCTGTTTCTGTTTCTGTCTGAGCTCGTCTATTGGTTGTTGATTGTGTTACGTTTGATATTATCGCAGACCCACGACTAAGGAAAGACATGAAACAACGCAGATTACCACCTTTAACCTAACAATTGAGATGACGGGAGCGCTGGGACTCCAGTAAGACTCCTAGATTTCCTAAAGACTTCCGGTTTTAGTCTGCGACTGTGGTGTAGTCTTCCTATTCATTTCTTTGGAATTAAATTAGCTAGCTAAATAAAAGCTAAGCAGTAAGCTATTGTTCTTGTGAGATGCCCAACTCATTTTCTGACCACTCACTCCTCCTAACGGCAATGTTAAAACTGCCCTCTCCTGAGAGTTTGCTGTAGGGTCTCCAGGAACAAGTGGAATCCCTGAGTAGCTTTAGTCAGAGCACGCTAGCTGCTAGCATGTACAAGTACAGTCACAAAGCATCATTTATTCTGCTTTCATACTTGTAAAAGTAATCCGACATGTCTAAAAGTTAAGTTTTAGTTAGATCTTTGTTTTTCGTTTCTTCCTTAAAACACCAAAAGAAGGTGCGTCTCACAGTGTCAGAACAGAAGAGCTGCAGCATCAGTATTGTGAGAATCAAACACAGTGTCAGACAGCAAACATGTACTGAACAGCCAGGAGTGAAAACACAATCTTTCCACTACATTTCCTCTCTCAGATGGCGACTAGGCTTGTTTTGTCAGGCATAGCTTTGACTTTTTGTATCTAATTTCAAAACAGCATCAGGAGGAAGGAGGGGAGGAAGGGCGCTGAGCCTGAACCTGTCTTTCTCTCTTCATTGTACACACATCTTTGTAACTGATGAGCAGCCACAAAGCCAACCAAATCCAAATCTTCCCCTTGTTAAAGTCTCACACTTCTTTTTTCCCTCCTCAATCCTCTCAAAGCTGTGTACCGCGGAGGAAAGTGCCTTGTTAGATCAGATCTGTTGCCGGTTATCCTGCAATATCCCCGGCTTACAAAGTATGGATTATGCAATTAAACTCTACAGTTTTGAATTTCAAAGTTTAAGCCCTTTAACAAAGCACAAGAGCATACAGAATCATGAACAGCGCTGGAATGCTTAAAGTACTNCAAAGTTTAAGCCCTTTAACAAAGCACAACAGCGTACAGAATCATGAACAACAGCGCTGGAATGCTTAAAGTACCCCTACACAAGACGAGCACATATAGAGGAACAGTGTCGTCATCAGAAATGCAACTAGGTGATTATTATTTGATCACATTTTTGTGTTTGAGCTGCTTTTCTACTCTTCGCTTTCTCTTTCAGGTTATTTACAGTCAATGAGATTCTTTCCCCTCAATGATTTCACTCATTAACCGTACCGTCGTAAAATCAGCACCCAAAGCTTCTTTCATCACGACTTTCCCTCAGAAGCAGACTGGCTCTGGTTGCTTTGCTTGTGGCCAGTCGGAGACAGTAAAGGAGCAGGATCTGTGTCACGGCTCAGCTACAGATCTGCCACAAAGAACTAAATCTGTCTAAAAGTTAGGTCTTTATCCCCTTCTAAAGGCTTGTTGGGAAAAGGTTTGACCAGAACAAGATCACGTAATTAATCAAGATCTTAGTTCATCTTTAGACACAGGTATAGTCAACATCCATCAATCCACTGATTTTCTATACCTGTTAGTTCAATTCAGGGTCATGGCAAATAGCAGGTGAGAGGATCCACCCTGGAGAGGTYGCCAGTCCATCGCAGGACCAACACAGAGAGACAAACAGCCAATCCCTCCTAGGGAGAATTTAGACTGACTGTTAACCTAACATGCATGTCTTTGGATGGTGGGAGGAAGCCGGAGAACCCGGAGAAAGCCCACACATACACGGAGAGAACATGCAGACTCCACACTGAACGGTCACTCTTCAAACCAGCTCGAACCAGCGACCGTCTTGCTGTGAGGCCGTGGTGCTAACCACCACATCACCATGTTTGTCAACATGCTCTAAATAAAATATTTTCTGGGCAAAAAATATCCATCCATCCATTGTCTATAGCTGCTTATCCCAATACAGGGTCCCAGGGAAGCTGAAGTTCATCCCAGCAGCTGTTAAGGGTGGAGACTTTTCCCACCTTTAGGGTCATCAGGACTCCAACCTTGACACAGTCAGAACGGACATGGGTGCAGGTAAAAGAATTGGTGAATGTCCAAACCAACCCAAAGCAACTGGGCCTGAAATATACATACAAATGGAGTATAACAATGAAAAACTAAGGAGTAAATACTACCGGCTACTTTATCAGGTCCATCTGTTCAATTGCTTGTTAACACAAACAGCTAATCAGCCAATCATATGGCAGCATCTCATGTGGGTCACGTATCATATTCTACATCACTGGATTGGGTCCAGATTTCACTGGAGGATTTCCACAGGTTGGGTTTGGTAATCATCCTAATGGGGTCGGGCAGGTGCGGGTTGGTAAAACTGGACCTGTGCAGGACAAAAGGCCATTGTTAACATTTGTGCTCTCCTTTTTCTCAGTCTCCTTCTTTCATTCATCAGTTGGGCGTCACTGGGCATCTGAGTGTGAGTGGACTGTGGCTGTGAGGCAGTCACGCCTGTTGTGGTGGTAATTCATGAACCCGTCGGTGGACACCGGCAGCTAGGGATGCTGTGGAAGGTACTGGCAGGCTAAGCTAAGCAGAAGGCAGCTTCGGTGGTTGCTGAGGCAAAAACTCGGCTGTGGGGGGAATTAAGTTAAAAATAACACTGAATTTGGATGTAATTCCATTTACTGATTTTTTCTGTCCTTTTTGTTTTAGTTGTGTCATAATTGGTGTTTATATGCACGGCTATTTCACATCATTTCTTTCTGTAATAAGGTTTATGGGCGACAAGATGTCAGTGTGGTTTAATAAATCTCTGTTCATAGATCTTACATGTAATTTTTACTGTTTTTACTTCATGTCTGGATGCTGCACGTGCATCTTTATTTTCCATCTTGTTAAAAAGAAAACATGACATTAATTAATTCTACTGCTGATGATCTAAATCGGTTTTAATGGCTGCTTTCCTCTGACGTTTGCCCTTGGCATTTTATTTAGCTTCATTTGCAGATGTGTCAGCTCTGGACAGAAACTGAACACAAGTAAAAGACGTTAACATAAAATGTAGTAAATTATTCTCTCAAAATCCTCAAACCACTTTAACTGCACATTTTCTTACTCAGGATAATTTTTTTTATTAATTAAAATCTTCCTCTGTTTCGACACCACAAGCCAACCCAAAACAGGAAAACTCCCCGCCCTAATTGTGTCTCTCCTCCCCACAAGTACTTTCTGTTATTTATCCTTCCCTGCTCTGTCTGTCCATGATGCTTCCTCATAAGTTATTCTATTATGTCTCTGTTTCATTCTCACTCCAACCCTGGAGCACGTCCCTTCCCTCCATGCTGTCTCTGTCTTTTCTTTCATTTTCGTTGCTTTAATCCTTCCTTGTCAGGATTCAAGGTTTCCCAGTTGATGCCTCCAGGTCAGTTTTCAGCAGTAACCACAGACAAAGTCTCGTAGATATAAAATTTGTAATGACCCAGCCTAGAGCACAGCAGTGTGGTTGCAGTCAGGAGTCTGTCTCCTCGTTCTGGAAGTCATCGTTGTCATTACGCAGTTTTGGCTGCATGAGTTTCTGTTTGTTTATGATCATTTGTCCTCTGCTGTCACCCGTCCTGATTGACCCTCATCTTTGTATTCTGTGGCCTCGTAATAACAAGCATCCTGTCCCCGGTAACCAGATGCAGACATCATACTACCTGCTTGGTCTTCATCTATGTCTGTACACCACCGGCGAGGGATTTGCAAGCTTGTAGCATCTTCTATGAATCCATGCATGCGTGAATGTTTTTGAATACAGAGAATGAGGCCACCCCAGTGGGGTTGTATAGATTTTTTTTCCTCTGTTGTTGCTCTCTAATGCTCAGGGGAACACTGACCCTGACAGTTTGCTGGCAAGCCAGGGGTCCCATTGATCAGTTCATACACAGTAAACAAACAAAGTCCCCTATCATCCCTCGCAGAGTGTCTGAGCCTACAGACTTCAGGGTACAGGAAAGCAGCGCTGGGCTCATAATCCTGCATTAATCTGCAGAGGTTTGTTTTGCGCCGATAAAACTTTAATACAGTGAATAAAATAAATCACAGGGAACACTTATTGAATGCGGGGGTGTTATCAGTGCAGAGTGCAACACACAAACCAACAGATTTCTTTGCAATAAGTAATAAAAGATACCAAGTNAGGTTATCTGAATCTGAATCTGAATTAAAAAACATGNTGGAAATGGAACAACAAACTTGTTTATTTCTCCATGATTAAAAACCTATTCTAGTTAATGATGAGGATTATGATGTTAAAATTTTCTCAACTTTTATTTATTCTGCTCAGACAAAGGCTGGGTTAGATCTCATGCCTTAAATCTCTTTGTTTGTTTCACCTACTTTTTAAGATAAACAACATTTTTCTCCTCTGTGAAACATGTCAGAGGCTAAAAGTTGATGACAGTTCACACTCGTGTTTGTTCTTGATGTTGGGAAAAGCTAAAAAGGTGTAAACTTCAGGAGCTTGTTAGCTTTCCGTCTCCTCTGAAGAAGGTTTTGAAGACGGAAACAATGATTTTCATCTGATTTCTTGTTGCATACTCTGCCAGAAGCAAGAACTTTATTTATTTATTTTCTCAAGGCCACAAGAGCAAATTGACGTCGTTTTGTTCTCACAGACATGGTTTAGGACGTCTTGCGGCTCATCGGACGAGCAGAACTTTCTTCTTGCGGGGCTCCTGGAAGCTTTGTGTGATTGGTCGGACATTTGAGGTGGGTGTGGTTAACGCAGAGAAGCGTAAAGTGGAAAGTTGTCACCATTTCTTCTGATGCAAGGCTGAGTGGATAGTTTTAATTAACAGCTGAGTGAGGTGGTGAGAAAGTGTGAAAATGAATACAAGTGGTTAAACACACACAAACACCACACACAACCCTGCCCTGCCACGGACGAAATTTCTTGTTTCGTTTGAAATTACAAGGTCAATTATTCATTGCACATAAACACATAACAGTGGTGATGTGGGGTTTGGCTTTGCAACTATTTAGAGTATTGCTTTCAACCACGGGAGGTCTGCTGCGTGATCTGGATAAGCTTTGATTCATTAGTGATCAGATGGGAAGATAACGGCCTCTTGAAACTCAGAGCGAAAATAAGTCGTAATCTTCATTTAATGGTTAAAAGCATTTTAAGCATGTGGGCTTGAACCATGTCTTGTGAAGAAATGCTGCATGGCTGGCCTTGCACTTTCTCCTTAGGGTTGCTCGTGGAGCTGCCAGTCATCGATTCAAGCTTCCCACCTGGAGGCAGGTAAACTCCTGCCTGAAGACGCTGCACTTTTTTCCAAAATTATTCATATTTAAATGTGCTGAACACAAAGGCAGAAACTTCAACACCAGCTGCACATTTACAGCCATTGGGATGAACTGATATTAAAAATAAACCTTTCTCAAAGATAACAGAGGGGTAAATAAAAGCATATTCTATAATTAAAGTATCTACATCATAATTAAAACCTGTGCTATCCATTTTCCTTGACAGCAGGACACAAACCTTCTTATGCAAGAGCTACGTTGTGTTTGTGTTGCTCTATTTCTGGTAATGAAGAACATAAAATTCTTTTTTCTCCACAGCTTTCTGATTGCAGATGAGGTGACAGTGTTCTTTGTATGCCCAACTGCTCCCCGGGTTGCTTTTTATCCACTTTTCTCACAGTGATGTCTCTTGCGATCAAGATGGGTCAGCCTTGCGGAAAGAGACCAGTCGCTGTACCGTTCACATTATTTGCACTCACTATTCTCTTGCCTTTGACAACATAATTACTAAAGCCAAGGCCCTGTGCAATTAAAAGCCAGTAGCTGCTGACAGCAGGGCCCTGAATAGAAGGAGACGGGATCTCATCATAGGTGTTCTGAAAGAGGAAATGTTCCAATGCTTTGACAATGATGACAGGAGTCTCGATGAAATAATGAGCATTGTCTTATAAAAATAGCAAAAGAGCAAGATTCTTTTAAAAATGATTTCTACAATATGCCTTGTTTAATAGCAGGTTTTGTCAGGGATTCTGGGTGTGTTTTTGGTGTATTTTTCAGTTTAGTATATGACATACAAACAGTGACCCTTCAGACTTGTTGAAGGCCAGATTGAGGATTTGAGGCTGTTACAAACTTGGCAAGAACAGAGAAATTTGTTCTTCTTCTCACGTTTTCTTGCAGCAGTTGTTGGTGGACTGAGTTCGGTTCGTTGTTTCGAATCAGTTTGTTTGCATATCGGCAATTCTGTAATTCTTTCCCCCCCAAAATGGACCAGGACTGGAATCAGAAAGGCAGGTGTACACACACCTGAAGTTTTTCTGCTCCTGATGTCTSAAACAAACCACCAGAAAACCTGAAGTCTGGTCCAAACCTGAGTTCTGCTAAATCTGATCTGAAACCTTCATTTGACGCCACTTTTAATGAAGATGCAGAGACTTTCTTTTGGAATCTATTTTCTGGAATATATACACAGATGATGAAGATGATGATGATGAAGGTGTATTTCCTGCTGACATCTGTGTTATATGCATGTTTTCTCCCGTCTGCTTCGTTGCTCCTGTGCAGAGCATCGGGCTGCATCATGTATGAAAAGTGCTGCATAAATAAAAGTTCTTGTCGGAGGTTGATGCTGCTGCAGGTGACATGTTGGATGACTGATGGACTCTRATCTGGACCAAGAAARAATAATAAAACCAGATGGAWCACCTCTGACTCTTTCTGGGACAGATTTACTTTGGTTATGAAAAGATGCTGAAAGTGAGAGTTGAGGAAATCTGCTGGTTGAATTTAAAACAGGAACTGAAATCATCTCCAAGACTTTTCTCAGAGGGACTGGTTAAACGATTAGGTTAGAGGACCATGAGGGTCCAAACACTCTGACCTCAGCCCCTCCTTCATTTAAGAAGAGGAGCTTCAGGTTCACACCAGATCCAGACCCTGAAGTTTCCAGTA
>CM047997.1:24380902-24391883 GCA_026261665.1 Melanotaenia duboulayi
ATTGTATTTGGTTTTTTGTGATTTCTTGGACATGTTTATGTCTTTTATCCTTCGTTCTAGATGGATAAAAAGTCAAAATGAAACAAATGAACATGAACGCTCTTTGATATTCGCTCTTTCCAGTGCGCCCACGTGCGTAGCTGCAGCAAAAAGGCAACGATGCTCCTTTGTTTACGCACAAGCATTTACACCTGACTGATAAAGTGTCGTTCAAGTGTAAAATATCGCTGGAAAGCTTGTAAGATGTAGAATTTGACCAAACTTTATTTACACTGCTAAGACACATTATAAATAAAATATCCTTAAAGTAAGTTTTTTTACACACATGAACTTGTGTTTACACCTGTTAGACCCACCGGTGGGTCCGTCGGGCTTAAAGGGTTAATAAGTCATTGTGCAGAACTTCATAGGCTGTTGCCCCCTAGGAGAACTTGAGTAGCTCTGCACTACAGCAAACCCATTAGTTCACTTCAGTCCTGTTCTCCACTATAATCCCAGTTCAGATGAGTGATGGCGTCAACTCATTTTATAAGCCACTACTGGCCTTTTAAGGTCTACCAAGGGTCTTTCGTTCACACAGAAGATGCGGTTTTTGTTAAGTTGCCCATCCAGAAGGCAGAACTAATGATGGGTGGACACTAAACACATGACTGGCAGCAAGGAATAGTATGCAGGTTTTAAACTCAAATACCTTAGTGAAACGTGGAAGTGATGGGAGATAACGTGGCAAGATCTTAACTTAAACCAAATCATGTACAATATCAAATTTAAAAAATTCACAGACTACATTTAAGAGCAAAAAGTTTTTTCCTTTTACTGCTGTACTCTGAAGTGGTCACCTTAGGCACTGATACCCCCTCCCATTCCTCCTGGACATGGGAATGCTCTCTGGATGTCACATTCTGACCACTTGCATTTGCAATTTTGCCTGATGAAACACTGAGAAGACAATTTTCTCTGACATTCACAGGGTCATGTACCATGAATTCACCCTGCAGGATGAGACTGTTAGAACCATCAGTTATGGTAATATTCTCAGAAACCTAAGGGGATAAAATTTGGAACAAATGAACTGTGGTACATATCACTGTGTGCTCACAAAAACTATTAAAAAATGTGCAGGTTTTCTGGCCTGTTTGCTAGATCTGCCTCCTTAGGATTCTTCCTCATCCCCAAAATGAAAAATCAGCTGGAGGTGTCATCACTTTCATACCCTGAAGGTGATCCAGAAACAGTTGCAGATGTGTGTCATGTTGCCTCATGAAACTGAGTTTATAAGGTTCCTGGTATAAATACCACAGCACAGAATGGGACACCCTTTCATTTAAACAGATGCTGCCATGCTAAGATTTATTATGCATGACCTACAAGCTTTTCTTTAGCAATTTTCAGCAGCAACATTGGAACCTCAGTCTGAGGTAAATGATAAACTGCAATGGCTGGAAACCATTACATAATTGTCTGATGGCAGTAATCTAAGATGGTCACAATTATTGCTTATCATTTTGATTAACCTGTACAGAAACAGTTAAAACAAAGACGTATATTTACACATTTTATCTGATACAGAGGATTGTCACACTTTCAATAATGTCGTCTTTATGTGCCCATCTTCTGCTGCACGTAAGGTTTCGCTGCTAAACTGAAACACAGGTATTGTTTTAGTTTTTACAGATCCAGCTGCTAAGCCTTTGGATTGTGGCATGTTTTTCCTACTCAGAGATCACTCAGAATACTGAATCTTAGACAATATGTCAGCCAAACAACCAGATTACAGCTCTGTGTGCACACATACAAGTCAGCGTAGAATCAGCATCTCTTCCTGCTTGCCAACATTGTGTTAGCAACTTCTACAGAAAATAATTCGGCGTGTTGAACTGCTGTCTGCTTTTTCCAGTTCATCTTTGAGCTAACAGTACTGATGGCCGGCTCAGAGCAGCTGCCATCTGCATGCTGATTGCTTGAAAGATTTTCCTGGCTTATCACTACAAGCGCTTCCTGGGACTGTGGCGGTGTTTGTAAAAGAAAAAATAAATAAAAATGGGGGCTTGATGCAGCTGACTAGTTAGAAGAATAATGCCTGCAGCAGGACTTAACTTACCGATGACGAATAAGCCGGAGTTATGTTTTCCTAACCCGAGACTGAACTTGTGAAAGCCCACTTCCTCACTTCTTTGTAAATGTTAAGCTAAATTAAAGCTAGACTGAGACAGATATTTAAGGAACCTTTCATTTACACATGCAGCTGCTCAGTTATTCTTACAAGATCTAGACCTTTAAGGGCTAAGTCTCTTTAGTTTAAGTACAGTGAGTAAAAGGTCCCACTGAAATATCATGTATGTTAAATGGCAGAGAAAACTTAGACACACAAGACAAATGGCTACTCTGACATGGTCCACAGAGACAACTTCCTTGCAGTTAGGTCCATCTAAACTTGGCAAAGAAGAGCCCACATGAGCAGATCTTTTTCTTTTTTACAGTTTCCTCTTATTACGCATCAACTTGAGTCATTTATTCAGGTAAGAAGCATCAGTGAGTCTGGAAGAGAAGTTTTGCCTGTAACAAATCGAGCAGGGTGGAAATCTGTTTTCCATGGCTGGATAATGCTGGCTGGATTGGACCAGCTGTGCCTGGCTCTCTCCTCACAGCTGGCTTCGATCATGTGACTGTATCTCTGAATGTGGTCGGGTTTGAAAGTGTTCTAGAGCTTAACACCTGAGGAAGGTTTAAAAGATGGTGCAGGCGGCTGTGCGCTCATGAATGACGTGGTTACACAAAAACAAGTGAACAGAAGACTGTGTGGCACTCTATGAACATTCCAGCACAGCCTCCATAGGACCGCGTTAAAGGGCCTTTTGTCCTCCGACTTACCTCATCAGCACTTATGAAGCGTCTGACACATCAGCATGCGCTGATGAGTGAAAGACACCACAGACCGCGGGTGTGCAGATGCATGAGTGAATGCTTGTGCCTTAGCAAACAAACCTTTTCTAGCAGGATCTTGACACATGAGAGGTGACCCTCAAAACAGGCAGAGATCAGAGGAGTGAGCCCATGTTTGTCTGGAGCCTGCAAGGACAGCATGTAGGAAGAGTTAAGAAAAAAGCACTTCCTTAAAAATGTTCTCTTTAATTTATATGAGGAGGTAATGAGTACAAATCATTTCCAGGAATGGCTACAGGTCCACCTGTAGCTAAAACACTAAAATCTATTACAACTAAATGTGGAGTCTAGAAAATTCTTACACTTCTTCAGTCGTCATGTCATAAGGTGTAATTTCAAACATTTGAACAATGAGATAACACAAGAAAAGGAAACTGAAAAGTTCTGTTATTTTTGTAGTCAAAGCAAAAGCAGTCAGTATGCAAATGAGACTGCTGCGTCCCTTACGTTGACATCTGCTCCCTTAGAAATGAGGAACTGCACCACATCCACCTGACCAAAGTCTGCAGCGTAATGAAGAGGCTTCCTCCCACCATCCAGGGTCCGATTTACATCCTCGGCCTGGAAAAGAGAGAAGCAGGATATGCTTACAAGGTCCATAATGAGCAAACATTAAACCACCACTCTTAAAGGTGGACCCTCACTAATCTGACATGTTCACAATGTAAATTAATGCCATCCGTACGTTTCCCTTCATTTATTACATTCAACATTCAAACTGACGCATATTCACCATCCTTTCTCCATCCCCTATAACACAAACCACACACAGACGAGAACCAGGAGACGCTCAAGTGAAGAGACCTGTTGGAAAGCAATCAGTCTTTCAGTTTTGACTTTTCCCAAAACATTGCATTATTCATTCATGATCTCCATAAAATCAAGCTGAAACATGTATTATTCGAGACGTTTGGTCTCCAAAGAAAATTCAGAAACAGAGGGACAGAGAGGTTTTTGTTTCTTGTTACACTCGAGCTTTATATAAAAAAAAGCTTGACTTTGTTATCCTGCAGCAGCTACGAGCAAATCTAATAACGCTGGATGCCAATAAAAAGGAAGGAATGAGCTAATAATAGCACGGAGAAAAAGTATACACTGCTAGAATAACACCAATATATTACATACACCCTGGACTTTAATCATAAAATCATGAGGTGGTGTCCTTACCTGGCCCTGAATCATATTTTATAGTTTCAAGATAAAAATTTCTTATCTACTCTGAGTGAAATGAACACTGTAATTTTCAAGCTGCTACAGCTCCATCGGTGGGACTTGATCAGAGCAGACACACTTTATGTCCTTCATGTCTTTAAACTTGCATATAACAGCCCTGATTTAAATGACCTTGATATTGTGGATGCTGCCTCACGGAAAATGCTTTGTTTGTTTGTGACAACCATCTAATACAAAACAATAACATCAACCACCGTGCACCAGCATCATCTGCTAACCTTTATCACAACCTCCACAGGAGGTCAAGTTCAACATAATGAAGACAATTTCTCATTTTTTATCCTCTCACCCTGAGCCCATCAGCAGGGACACAGTTCGAGCTGCAGCCTCTTCTAATAGCAGCTAAACGGTACCTTTAATGGGTACGGCCCAAATCCAATTTAGTTTCATTTTCATGATTTTAGGAGAGAGGGAGAGAAAACAGACCTGTGTTAGAAAAAGACATAAAATGAAAAATACTTTATTAACCCCAGGGGAAATTACAAGAAGCAATTTGAAATAAAAGACTTAGTTTGAGTTACAATGGGCACATCAGAAATAAGCCAAGCCAACTTTCTAAAGCAGTGTACACAGCTACTGAACAAAGCGGTAAACAGAAAATAACTAAAACACTAAAAAGACAAACACTCCTTCCATGACTTCAATGCTTTGTTCATACACTTTAAAGCCAGGAAAAACCAGATTGGTTTTGTGCTGCACGTCTAGACTGCAGCAATTAGCATATTACGAGCTTAAGTGGATCTATATCAAAATCATTTTCACACGTCCTGTAGATCTTAAAATTTATTGTGAAGGAATTTTGTCTCAAGAGGAAGCCAGAGAGCACAGTAAAGGCTTGTTGCACTGTTTAACCAGCCAGCTCCCTTGAATTATGTTTGGATGTCCTCATAAGATCCAAGTTTCTTCACAGCAAGTCTTTAAATTTGACAAATGAAACACTGACTTCCTTTACAATATTGATAAGTAACCAAACAGTCATCATTACAGATGAAGTGGCAGCTTCAACGAACAAATTCAACTTGCAGTAACCACACTGCCATTTCTGCAGAACTCTTTCTGCATCACGTTCTGCCTGCCGGGTACTTTATCTACATATACTTCCGAGTATGTATGCAAACGATCAAGAGCATTTGCAGCCATGTCTCTCAGGGCTCTTAAGTTAGCTTTACACCGTTTTAGCCATTTAACAAGCCCCACTGTGCCACAGGCACCTGATAATCAAGCTAAAACATCATGATTAATATGTAGATACTGTAAAACGACGCTACCTGCTGAATAGTGACTGATGTGGAACACAGATCTTAATCATCACACAAACTTAAAGACGGTTAAACTCGGGCCGAATGATTGTTTTAAAATCAAAATTTAAAACGCTGCAATTAGTAAATCAAAACAAGTGCGGTTAATTTACGTGTAGCATGGTGCCTGATCCAGGTTTCAAACTTCAAAACAGCGTCCACAGTTTAACAAATCCACTCGCTCAGAGGTCATTCCTGTTGTAACAGTAGGGTAACCGAACGTCCTCTTTTAGCAAGACGTTTCCTCTTTCTGAGATTAAAAACAGTGTCCAGCCAGGATTTCAATATCGTCAGATTTTTCGCTCTCAGCCTCAAAAATGTTTATGTCAGATTTACATTAGATTTCATTCCCCACGCATTTTATTATGCTCCCTCTCACAGTTGCTCTGCCCCTGAAAATCACATGGCAGAGCTGAGCAGAAAAGCTGGCATGAGAAGGAAAAAGAAGAAAAAACAAAAAACCTGAAGAATGAGGACGAGGACAGCAAATTGTGCAGGTTTTTGAGAGGAACTATGTGTGTTTAGGGCATGTTGAGCGGTTGGAAACAAGTTCATAGCGATGCTTTACCACCGCCAACTGCTGTCTAAACCCGACGTCGGCTCGTGGGAGTGAACTCTGAACTTAGCACAGCCCACTCGTGGAGGAATTGACTTAACAACCACGGCAAAGTAAAAGACGCAGGGAAGTATGAGGACGGCGACGTACGACAATGTTTGAAGTGGATGGCACTATTTAAAGATGTAAGTGAACATAAATGGACCTTAACTGGGTGTTTGTGCGAAACTGTGGAGAAAGTATTACTCTCCTTCCTCATCCAACGTTTCCCAGCTTTCTACACCTTATTAAGACGAAGCTAAGCTACTTAAAAATATGATGGCTACACTCACATTTTCAAACCTCATTACAGATTAATTTTCATAAATGACTGAAAGACAAAAAACACCAAGAACAGAAAACTTCTGAAATGTCCCGATGAAGTGAATAAAGATGTTTTACTGAGGGGAGAACTTCTTACAAATAATGTGTTGACAATGATTAAACCTACGAAGTATACTTGATGGATTTTAAGCTTAACACAATTAAAAAAATGACTACAATGACCGTAGATTCAGCTGGTTCAAGGGTTTTCAAAAATATTCGTTTCTCAGATACTAATGGATTCTAAAATTTTGTATTTAGTCAGATATTAATTAGCATGCGTACCGATACTTAAAAGACACTTTGGTTTCTGCTGGTTCACCCATCTCTACCCATTTTAAACAGGCACTGCAGCTACAGCATCTCCCTGGAGGACCCATTGTTTTAGGTGTTGCCAACTGAGCAACTTGTCGCTATAATTAGAGCATTTAAAACATCTACAGTGACTCTTAAAGAAAAAAAGGAACTAGTGACAACTTTAGAGACTTATTCTGGTGTTACTGGAGATTTTGAAACTTCCGTGAAAACTTTTAACGTTTCGTTCTCTTCTCAATGAGTCGCGGTTGCTACCGTGGGCCCAACCTGTCCAGAAGCGCTCACAAGAGGCTCGTCCTCAAGCTGCAGGAAGAACAGGAGCTGGAAAACAAGGAGACTTCGCTCCATCACCAGCCGGAAAATGAAGTTAAGTTGAAGTTAAGCTGCTTCCGGCTGATTACGCCCTGCCTTAAAGTTAAAAATGCTCATCTGTTTAAATGTTTAATAGGTTTTAAAAAGTAGACAATCTTAACTAGTTTCTTTGTTCTATCGTTTACTTCATCTCGTCTCAAGCATTATGAAGACACATTTAACTATCGTGACAACCCAAGCTGGTTCAGCTGCATCTCCCTGATGGACATGAAGCCCCTAGGAGAGTCAAAAAAAACAAACAAAAAAAAACAAAAANAGAAGTCAGCCCCTAGGAGAGTTAAAAAACAAAAAAAAACAAAAAAAAAAAACAGGATTTCTGTTTGATTTTCAGGTGGCTGAAGCATCATATTTTCCAACATGCGTTCTCTGCTGGTCTGTGTGAACACCTGCATGTGCAGACAGGTGTGTGTGTGTGTGAAACTCAGCTATGTGTGCAGAACAGAAATTATGTAGAGCTGTGATGTAATCAAATAACAGACTAGTTTTTACAACAAGGACAATGTATGAACCTGTTCGAGAGGAAATGTAACCTTCAGGTTTCAGTATTTTGGTCGCTGGTGCGTATCTCAGCATCCTTGTGTAAAAATATAGAGCAGTTATAGTCACATATATGAAATATATTCCTGCATGAACACTGAACAGAACTGGTCAGAAAAAATTGCAACTACATTTTTCCCATAACTTTCAGGCCAAGTTAGAGCATTTTTTTTCCTTTTACTTGGTTTTGTTTAAATTTAAAAATTGATGTTTCGATTCCATCCAAACTATTCAGGCGGTTTGGTTTTCACACCACAGTGTGATCAACATGTTGATCAGCACACCCCTTCGTGCCACGTTCCTATTAGCCGATTAGTAGATGTGGGTTATAAAACCACACACGGTGAAATGGCCATCCTAAAAATACCTGACACTGTTAGAAAATTACTACAAGCTAATTTTGGTTGCAGGATCCTCACAGCCCAACTTTGAAACTCCCAAATAATAAGATGCAAGGGCAAAACCAATGAAACTGTCATGACTGTATCATAATGGTCATCTTTTGTCCAGGACGAGCAAATCCCGCAGTGCATACCTGGCCACCAATCTGCAGTAAAGAAGCAGTGCTAACAAGGTCGCCCTGCTTCGTCTCCTTATATTGTCAACATTTGAAAAAGAATAAGAGCACTTGACACACCACAAAGAAAACTTCTGTCATCTAAGACTACAATCTACATCTGTACAAGAAAACCTAGATAACCAGTTGAGTATGCGGTGGAACAAACCTTACACAGTAAGACAAAGAAGAAGACTGTAGATAATAAACTTAAACTGCTGTTCATGGCTTTTTGAGTCCACGTGGCCATATTGTTGTCAATAGTGTTGTTCGTTTAGGAAAAAATAAAGCTGTCGTTTTCCATCATCACTATACCTCACCTTCTCGTGAACTCACTCAAAATGCTGAACAACCAAAACAGTAACCGCTCTCTGACAGACATAATGCCATTTAAACAGCCCAAAGGGCAAATAGCACAAGACCTGAAGGAATCCAACAATGGCATCGCAGACAAAAGTTGCAGTCCACCAACTGTTGGCTTGAACTATTAAACTCCTCACCCTGACAACACCGTCTGATGTGTGTGAAAGCACAACTTCAAACAAGTTCTGAGGCCGTACATTTAATTTTAGTTATACAATGCCAGTTCACTGGAAAACGCCAATTCAAAGCACAGATTTCCAAAGTACAAGAAAAAATACATCTGAAAACAAACGGGGGAGCTGGGCAATTAACTGAATGCTTAAACTGCAAATTCCAGGCCATTTTTTAGCCATGATGTACATTAAAACTTCCACTGGCAAGACAAAGTCACATGGGTGTAAACAAGGGGGAATTTGGTCATTTCATAATTTCACAGCATAAGACCTGAGTAAGAATTTCCCCTCTCAGAAAATATCGAGTTCTTAGTTGACTGATTTTTCAATGCAAACAATGAAACACTATACAACCGTGGTTAACTATTTTAATTTGAGAACAAACGTCTGCCAGCTAGCAAGGGCTGTGCTGGTGGATTCTGCAGCGGACGAGCCCCCGTCTGAAAGGCGGCAGCTGAGACCCCCGCCCACCTCTGCCGAGGCCAGTTAGACTTCTGGGTCCTGTGGCCTGTCTGGTGTGTTAGCCTGCTAGCTGTTAGCCTAACACAACTAACCGCACATTCACAATCTATCATTCTACCGACTTATCACATCAATTCTCCAATAATGTATATACTACCTAAACATATCCTGTTGTTGCTGGCGCGGAAATGACTAAATAATTATTTTTTTAAATAAGAAGAAGATGGTGGGTATTATTACTAAGTAGTAGCTATTGTTGGTTAGCTTACCAACAGGTTACTTCAAACGCAAAGTCCTATTAGGTGCATTAGCCGAATTAAATATCACAAATACCCCAAACCTAATCTGCACCCTTTTTAATAGTTAATGGTTAATATTATAGGGTCGTGATTAAAGGAGCAAGTTAAACAATGACACACTGTCTATGTGCCATGTAACCGTAGCACGGCGTGTCGCTAACCTAGACTTGTGTTATCTGAACAATGGGGTATAAGATGTTCACAAACTAAACAGTCTAATGCCAATAAATTACGGTTAATCCATAAACCCCAAACAGTTTCCTATTTCTGCATTACCCAACTCTAGCCAACGTTAGCTAGCTAGCTGGCATGTCTACTCACTACCTTAGCTAAGCTGCCACCTGTCAGAATATTAATGCGCACAACTGGCCAGCCTGGAATAAAAGTAATTTTACCGTTACTAGTTTGGCTTTGACCTCATCCAGGTCCCCAGTCTTCAATGCCCACATCAGTTCTTTATCTGCCATCTTGCTGTGTTTGGTCCGGTGTTGCACCTTCCCAGTTGTGTTGCAGGGCAGGGAACAAGTTAAATGCGTTAAAAGTTAGCTAGCTATGGCTACAAGGGAAAACTCCTTCTCGTCAATGCGTCCGTAAAGCTCGTCTGGATACAGGGCTGATTTAATACACCAAATAGCCGTTTTTGTTTGATTTAGCAACTCTTCGCGGAGTGACAAGTACAAAACAGTTCAACAGAAGTTCTAAAAGACAAAGTGGCAAAGAGGGATCCGCCTTTCAACACACCAGAAACGTTTCCGACGCAGTTACCCGGAAGTTAACGTTGAACTGGAAGTTTGATGTTCCCTTTACGTGCTTGTGTTGAAGAGATTAATCCACACTGTTTTATTATACAAAACACGTTTAAATATTTACAATGTTTACAAGGCATTCAGGATGTAGATAAAAAGTATTCTGTTTAACTCAGAAAACTTACTAAGCCACGGATTAATGACTAAATATAATATCTTTTACTTTTGACCATATAATGTTTAAAAATGGACTGAATACCCGCGAATGTATCATTTCGGGGGGCTATTCGCTCCGTGTAACTGCTCAGGATTAAACTAATCTGATTTTTATTGATTTCTTTGTCATATCAAGATTCTGCTTCTTTCTATAAGCACAGCCTGTAAAACAGTAGACGTGTTTAATTATTTTGCCAATCTTTATTCATTTTCAGAAACATAACCCACAGTAAAGTAAAAAATAAAGGCAATCCCCACTGGAACTAGAAAACAAATTCTACAAAACTACAAAAAATAATATCAAAATTAAAACATAATCTCAGTGCACGAGTCTGTATAGTCAGGAAGAAACAACGCCTTTTAAAACTAAACACTTCACACTGGCAGTTAAACCACAGTCCCCTTTCTTTAAATAGCTGTGGCCATACACATGATATCGTGTCACGCGCTTTCTTTTTTAAGAAAACCATACTAATTAATGTGCCATGCTACTTTTTTAAAAACTGTTTAGTTTTAAATCTATATCTGTACATATATATATATATATAT
>CM047997.1:24394535-24407850 GCA_026261665.1 Melanotaenia duboulayi
GTCAATGTTCAAATTAAAGAAACAACCCTAAATGACTGCACTGAATGCAACAACAAGACACAACCAGAAGCAGCGCCGCTAACTAATAATATAACAAACAAAAACTACTGTAAAATTAGAAAAATCTAACTGGCCTAATCTCCAAAGTTGTTTCCAACTTCCAACATGCCTTAAACATCATTCTTCTTCTGCTTTTCTGTTCACTTCCTGATTCCCTTCTTCTTCTCTGGTTTGTTTCTTTTGCTGGTAGCATGTCAGCTATTCTGCTCAGCACTGCCCCCATGATTTCTGGTGGTATTGCTCCRTCTTGTGCGTCAAGTGACAGCTAAGCTCCATGAAAACAGACCAAATTACACACAGCAACCGTCCAGCATTAACGGGCCTTTAAAGGCTCTACACTAGTGATGGGAGGTACTGCACCGAGTCTTTGGAGCGTGTCGGGTAATCCTGGAAGTATTTTCACTGAAACGCGTATCGGGGCTTGTGTCATTTCTGAGGAGTGACGTCATTGATTACATCTGAAGCCTCGTTTTCTGGCTGCACCATGTGACTGGTCTGGAAAGTGGCTCAGATCTTGTTTTTAAAGGCTGGAGAAGCTGTCCCTCCCCCACAAAACAGAGAAATAAATCAACTAAATGCAAACACAGTTGCAAAAAATATTTTTTCTTAATAAAAATGAATAAAATCTCCCCTGAACTGTAGATCATTGTGATGGTTTGAACCAGAACTTTCTTTAGAACTGCTTTATAAGGCTTCATCCAGCCATCCCTACGCAATACTAGATCTCAATAACATCTAAAACAGGGCTACTCAATTCAGTCCTACGAGGGCCGCAATCCAGCAGATTTTCCATGTATCCCTGCACCAACACACCTGAGTCAAATTAGGTGGCTCTAACAGCCAATCAGATTCTACACAATAACTCATTAATTTGACTCAGGTGTGTTGGTACAGGAATACATGGACAACCTGCTGGATTGCGGCCCTCGTAGGACCGAATTGAGTAGCCCTGGTCTAAAAGGTCACAAACTAAGCAGCCTCTCAACAAGCGGAAAAGCTGTCAAAAAGAACAACGCAGCTGCTGCTGAATGAGGAGAGGCTGCACCCTTTTATCCTGGGAATGTGGCAGCTCCAGCAATGACTGGCCCAGACGGCAGCGAACCGGGGGGCAGGTGAAGCAGATGTGGTGACAAGGAGCCAATCCCTCCCAGGTGATGAAACTGGGTGATTTGCATACGAGATAAGAGGGGTAGTTATACAAAGCAGGATGACAGCTGTAAAAGGAATGTTAAAAAAATTAAAAATCATCTTAAAATGAACATAATTTAAACCGTGTGACAGACTGTCTCTCTTCAGCACTAAATATTGAATACGTTCGGTGCATTCTAAACTCTCAGCAAAGATCAGGGGCCT
This sequence comes from Melanotaenia duboulayi, assembly GCA_026261665.1. Classification (NCBI taxonomy): domain Eukaryota; kingdom Metazoa; phylum Chordata; class Actinopteri; order Atheriniformes; family Melanotaeniidae; genus Melanotaenia; species Melanotaenia duboulayi. Next base: position 24,395,949 of record CM047997.1, read on the forward strand.
CATTTGTAAAGCTGGTGTACGTAAAAAAAACAGTGTATGCCAATTCTAGTCAACTTTTGGGATTTATAGAAAACAAATTTGGCGGGAGAATGTTAAATTGTCCCGCCAAATTTGTTTTTGTCACCGGGAAGAGGCCCCGGGGAAGACCCAGGACACGCTGGACGGACTACGTCTCGTGGTTGGCCTGGGAACGCCTCGGGATCCCCCCGTATGAGCTGGTGGAGCTGTGGAAACGTGCTCGTCAGTCAGGCTACAATTTCTCTACCTGTATCTATTCAGAAAATTGATGGTTGGATATAAAACGGCACCCCAGTACATAAAGACACACAATCACTCATCTGGCTCTGCTGGACGACAGGGCTCGAGACTCCGGAGTGAGTGGGTTTTCAGAGACCAGCAAGACTGCTGTGTGCTGTGCTCTCAGACCTCTGCGATGATCAGACCTCTGTGATGCTGTAGCACGGCCGCTGCAGTGCTGGGTGGAGTCTCTGGCCTCACCCTCTCCATCCACAGCTGCAGCTCCGCCCACCCAGCTGGAACACCCAGGAACTAGAAAGAAATATTATTTACCACTAAATAAACTGCTACCAAAGTCAGTTGTATCTGTACATGTTCATTTAAAAAATGAAAACAAAGGAATAAATTATCTGCATCCTCCTCTCTGGCATGTCGTGCTTCTGACACGGCGTTGACAGCATCTCCACCTGCTGCCCTCCTCCACCTTTCTGACCCTGGCGATGACCACGCCGTCCCACCACATAAAACCTGTTCTAGTTTTTCAGTGTCGTCCATCAGGATCTCAGTCTCACATTCTGAAAATGTCTGCTTCTTCCCTCTTTTCCCCTCCTGAGCCATCATGGAAATGATGTGATGTATATGTATTACAGGCGTTCACAAGGCGCTCCCTCATGTGACCCAACTTTAGAGTTGATTCTGATTTATAAACAGAATCAGGCGTGGGACGTGCGTCCGCACATGTTTATAAAATTCAAAGTTTGTGTGCATCGCATTTTCTTTTATCCCTTCAGACGCCACCTCTAGTCTACTTTTCTATGCTCGGTTTTATAAATGAGGACCCTGGACTGTACAGTATGGACCTGTGTTTGGTAGAGAGAGACAGAAACAGCCTCATAAAGCCGGAGATTCTTATGAATGATAATGTTTCAGCCGAGCATAGCTTGTGCACCATAACCTTTATGACGCTAGTGGAACCAACGCACTGAATGCAGCACATGATCGTGTGATTGCCCTCAGGGTCATAGCCATTGTCAGATGTCATTTAAAGAACTGTTCAATCAGTCTCTAATAAATCTTCTGCAGAAAGCATCCAAGCAAAAGGGGGAGGAAGAAACAATCACTGCTTCACCTTCAGGAGTAAAGGACCAAGGGCAGAGCTGTATGCAACACAACCGTCTTTCTGCGGTATGCTTCAATGATACCACTGTTTACCTGTTTACATCCTCTCTCCAGCCTCTATTTGAGAAATAAAAGTGATGAGAAAAGTCTAATTGTGCTATCATAACACATCAGCAGCTCCTTGGAAAAACCAATTGGTCCAGTAGCTGATGAGGACAGTAAAGGACACCATTCTAAGAAAAAAAAAAATCAATACAGCAATATGAAGAGAATAAAAATGCAACTAATGAGATTCAAAAGCTTCCCCGTCCTCATATAGTCCCCCTTAACAACTTCTCTCTCCCAAGACGCCTCTCCCCTCATTCACATGTACACATGTCTGACACAGAGGTATTAAAACTCCTTTATGTGATAGTAATATACCTTCCTGCTTGTATATACAGTAGATGTTTCACATCCAAATGCTTGTAAGGGCAAAAATGATTACTGCAGCTTGTTATGCTAATGTGACACATATGACCGCACAGCAGCATGGGTACACAGGAGTTCATGAGAGGCTTAAACGTTTCTATAAAAAACGACATCTGCATTTCATCATGTCCTCAAATCTACATTTGAGAGCACATAGTCAAAAAACCTGAGACTTAATTAAAAGAATATAGCTGATTATTAGCAGTAAAATGTGCAGAGTTTTTACTCTGACAGAAGTAAACTGAATCTGTGTGAGTAAATGTATACGCCTGAGAGAAATTTTCCAGCTGAGAGAAATGTTTAAGTGATTGTATCCAACATGACAGCACTGCACCTCCATTTTTCAGTCAATTAGCAGCACCCAGGCAGCAGAACTACACTAATCAACTGTGTCCATTAAAAAGTCCAGAAGGAACGTCACTAAAACTCTCTTTCTCCTCTCATGCTATTCAAAACTGTCTTGAGGATAATGCTCCATTGACAGTGCAGATGGGCTTCTGCATAGCCCAAAATCAGCCCCTGCAAATGATATTGTGAAAGCAATAAAACTGATATAATTACTGCATATATTCTTCAATTTACTCAGAAATCAGATGGTGTGTTTGCCTTGATGAGGGAGATAAGTGTACAAACTCCTGTACTCCTCCTGTACTCCTTGTACTCCTGTACAAACAGAAATAACTAAAATCTTAAAATGGTAAAGCAAGGCAACTTCACTTCAAAGTCTTGCAGCTTTCATAAAATTGTTGGATTTCACTGCATTCAGAAGTCTTTCTGCAAAACCTTGACAAGACACATGCAAAATGCATCAAGCATTAAATGGATATACAATAGAGTAAATAAGCTCCATAATTTCCCTTGTAGGCGAATTCCCATATTTTCTCTGAAGAATCTTAACTGGAGTTGGGCCGATGTCCAGACTGGCATCGGAAATACTCGCCGATCCTTCCAAAAGTAATAGGCTGTTAGATCCACTTAGTTTGATTGTAGTGTGTTGAGCAGGAATACACTGAAAAACTGCTGGATTGCAGTTCTTGTAGGACTGAACTGAGTAGCCCTACCTTGAATGCACGGCAGTAAGTGCACATCAACACAACTACAGATGGGCAGACACAGAATATGAATTTAATTTAATTTAAGATTTTTCATTAACTGCTTCATTTGTGTTTTATTTGTGTTGTTCTTGCTTATTTCTATTCATATTTTTATACCTGTAGAGACAATAACTTGGGATTCATTTTTGTGCAGAATGGGGAGGGGCTATAACAAGAAGGGGAGGGGTGTACATGCACTTTGTGGGTGTGTGCATACATAATATTTTGATATAAACTACCTTTCAGACATACATAAACATGCAGGACTCTGACTATTTTTTGTTGACATTGTTTAAGAATCCATCTCATCATAGTTTGATTCGCTGTTCAACAATATGTTCTTTTCAAAACGTTTGCATGAATTTTGACACTTGGATACTGCAAAAGAAACAAGATTCAGAGGATGCAGAGGATTCCTGTGCTCAAACTACAGGGCTAAAAACCAGGGCTGAGTAGCTCGTGGACTTTGGGTGGTCAGGCTGACATGCATGAGTGCAGGAATAAAAGCTCATTCCAGATGGACTGAGGCAAAGTGGAAAACAGCCCTGTGGTCTGACAAACCCAAATTTGAAATTGGTTTTGGACATAATTTTCTGCATGCTCACCAGAGGGGGACTGTCCAGCTTGCTAACAGAGCATACTGTAGAAGCCAGCACTGCATACGTGCACATGGCACAGGAAACAAGCACCTAAGTGCTGGACGATGATAAAACCAGTCTTTTTTATCCAATCCTTTATGTCTGACTGCTGGTTGTCCTCATGTGGAGGTCTTTACCTTTTGTATTGTCATACATGAGTAAACACAGTCAAATGAGAGCTCCAGCATGAATGTTATGAATTTTGTGAAGCTCCACCACAGTCTTTTTCTAAATCCAAACTTTAGAATCAAGCCAACACAACATGGCGCCCCAAACCAAAAGATTGTTATGTTATATCTCAGCCTAGCTTCACTTTAACAACTTTATTTATCTCCATTTTGCAAGATCAACATCTTTAAGGTAAGGATCAGTTAAGGCAGTGATCCCCAACCTTGGAACTCCAAGCCCACCATCCTGCAGGTATTAGATGTTTCCCTGCAGCAACACATCTGATTAAAATAAGACGGATTTCTGATAAGCTCTGCACAACTCTGCTACTGCGTCATTATTTGAGCCAAGTGTGCTGAATCAGGGAAGCACTGAAAGTCTGCAGGCCTTGAGGACCGGAGTTGGAAATCCCTGAATTAAGAGGAAGTGTGAAGTACTGGTTTTCAACAGTAAAATCATAATGAGATGGTGGATTTATGCTTTGCATGCTGGACTGACGCTATGAGGCTCAGTATCTTTAAACTGACCATGACTGACTCCTAATGCAAACCACGTATTTAAGAAATGCCGAAACCTAACCAGGCAAATGCACATTAACAAATTCTGCCACGATTTTGATTTGATTCAGGGTTGCTATGAGTTACCACATGATGACTGAGCACAATCACTTCCGTTCATATCAAATCATATTAGAATAGAAATACTTTATTAATCCCTTTGGAGAGTCCTCAGGGAAATTTGTTTTTTATTTATTTTATTAAATGTAGGTTTGTATTGGTAAACCGCATACTGGTTTCAAACTGGAGTGCTGTGTTTGACGGTCTTCTGATGGTCTCAACTTCATTACCACCCACCTAATTAGGACCTTGATGCCTGTTCATATGTAAACATTGAAAAATAATGTTTTATGTCAGTGTTTAATCTTGCCGGTTCTGTTACTGTGTTGGCTGTAAGATCCTATTTAAGACAACACAAATGTCGTGGTAGTGGTTTAATTTAGAATTATCAATTAATGTTTATGGTTTGTTCCTGAATCAGCTGACTTCCTTCCTGAATAATGCAGACCAAACTTTTAAGTTAATTTTTTTCCTCAAGCTGGCGACTTGCTGGTTTCCTCAAAATAACATTTACACTTACCATCCGTCTGTCTGTCATATGAATCTTCCTGCACCTGTTCGAGCTGTTTTCTATTATTGGTGCAGGGGCGTTAAAATGTGCAAACACAGCAAAATGAACAGACATGTCATAATAACAGTTTTATAATGGTTAACTTAGAAAGTTTGAGACATGTTTGCCAAAGAAAGTTTTATCTCCTCCTGCTGTGATCTGCTCCTCTGTGATATTTCTCAGACCATTCTCATCGAGTTGATTAGTGGACTGAGGGGTAATCCATACTGCTAAATTGGTTTAATCCATCTATCTCAGTTGTACACTGTCTTGTCTTTGTCATGGGCAAATGTAATGTGATTAGTGAGGCCTGCTTGGCTGTCAGAGAAACCCAAGGTAGCAATACTTTGCAGCCTTAACACAATCCTGGGGAAGCACCGAGAGTTGCCTAAATATCAGATCTGTTAGCAAAGACAGCTCTTAGCTACCTGCTTCACCAAGAATATCACATCCTTTATGGTTGAAAGCTCTCACAAATTTAACCTATGATAAATAACTTTCCATAGTTTTCTTTTTCTTAACAAATTTGTGTGCCCTCAGTGGCCTGAACCTTTAAAATAGGCGTCAGGTTTCTTTAGTGGAAATGAACTGTACTTATATGAGCTGAAGTATATATAGAGACAAGAGGCTTGCTGAGATGGAAATACTGCAGACAGCAGCAACTAATGTTTAATAGTGAGACACTGAGTGTTGTAACCAGAAATACTTTTGCTCAGCATTGCTAGAATGTACAACCTGTAAAATAAAAGGGACGGGGTGAACTTCTATAGTTTACAATCATCAATGTGACTTCTCAGCACACCGGAGGCCCAGAGTATACAGACACATTTTACCAAGGCAACAGCTTAATGCTGACCTGAGAAAATATGTTTATATGGTACAGACATTTCAACTATCAGGCACGAAGGGTGTAGAAGCACATCAGCCTACATCGGTACTGTGATCCAAAGATCAATGAGCCGATAGCATCAGTGCAAAATGAAAACACAGATCAGACATCGATGCCTTGATGATCCACATGATTTAAACAGTCTTTAACTCTTTAAACCCTGAGGGAAGAAATAATGGACGGAAAATTCTATTTTTAAGTGAATTCCTTTATGTGAAGTAAAAAAAAAACAAACAAAAAACAAAAACAAAACTAAAAAAAAAAGTGAAAAAAAAGTGAAAAAACAAAACACTGTTGAACACATTTATTACAGTTTGCCTTCCAAACAACGCGGAACGTTTGTCCGTGCACGAATTCCTGGTACACCGATTACACTGATGCACACGTAGAGCTCGGCTAACACAGTCTTGCCGACTTAGGAACTTTGGGTATTGTCACTAACTGTACACACACACACACACACTCACACACACATATATATATGTATATATTTCCCATAGGCCAAGGGTTGCCGGTTTGATCCTGGCCCAGAAAGCTCATGTCGACATGTCCATGAGAAAGACACCGAAACCCAAACTGCTCCTGATGGGTTGTGGTTGAACGCCTTGCCTGCAGCTTCCACAATCAGTGTGTGAATGTGTGTGTGATGTAAAGCGCTTTGGATAAAAGCTCTATATAAGTAGACCATTTACCTATTTTATATATATATGAAATTCATATCATCTCCAAATTTTATGAATCAATGTTGGACTAAAAAGATTTTAATAGATTCAAATCAACTAATCAAACTTTTTAAACTTTTAAAGTGTTTTTACACTGATTTAGTGGCTCGATTTGAAAAAAGATCTAGTGGCTTTTTCTGGTGTTATTGGGGACTTTTGCAGACTGATGTGAAAGCATGTTTACTTCTTCTCAATGACAACTGTTTTGAATAGAGATGCAATTAAATGCATTTTTTTAGACATTACTGGAGCTTGAGTTTAAAAGATTAAAGTCTGTGTCTATTATTTGATTCAGTTGTCCACTAAAATCTATTTAAATAAAAAAAATGCTGCTTTTGTGGTAAATATTGTTTTGTGCTTAAAATGTAACTAATTAATACGAATTATGCGGCAAGGTCACAAATAAAGATGCCAAAAGAAAGTTTATTAGCAGCCTGGTCCTGGTGGTCATATATTCCCTGTTTCTTGTAAGGTAAAGATAACGTCTTCATCCATAATTAGACCTTACTACAGAAAAACACATGAAATAAAAATAAATGAACAATTATTATTACAATTATTAACAATTCCTATTCAGCTGTTATTTTTATTTAATGTATCTGTTGTTCAGCACTTTGTTTAGCTGTGGCTAGTGTTAAAGTGCTTTATAAAGAAAGTGGTTGATGATGATGATGATGAATTCTTCATTGTATATATAAGCTCATTCAACACAGCTTTATCATAGTTTTGTTTTGCATTCATCTTATTTGTTGAGCATCTGTGTTGCAGATTTAATGCAAAAAGCAGCATCACCGGATTTGAGATGAAAGTCATTTCCCTTTTCTCACCGTCACATAGCAGCCATGATTGATTGAGACCTGCAGCCTCCATCACAGCCAGCCTGTTGTTCTCAGATGTTACAAATGGGGCAAATTTAGTTTCTGAACTGTGAACGTATTCTGACAAAAAGAAGCAGCATCATCTGGTTTTACAGCTTCTTCATTTGAAAACTTTTGATAAGTTTGTAGATTGGGAAAGAAAAACAAATAGTTCCTGATGGTGGAGGCAGAAGAAACAGAAGTTGTAAATTATTTTCCATCCATTAAATCTTTAAACTATGGATTATAGTCTCAATAGAAATGTAAGTTAAAAACAAAAACCCTCATAAAGCTTCAGAAGGTAATAGGGACCAGGCTAAATGGTTAACATAATTATTGAACAGAGCAGCTGTGGAAACATCTGCACATTGAAAAGCAGCATTCTTGTCTCTTTAAAAAAAGAGAAAAATTTAAAAGTCTGCTCTGAAAAGAAGCACCAAAGCTGCAAGTGAATGATCGAAAGACCTGAGGATAAGAAGCTCGTAAAGTCCTTTCACCAACAGAGCGCTGGTAGATAATTCTCTAAATACCTCATTTGGTCTGATGCATCTTTATCCGACTCAAATTTGTCTGAGGAAACATTGGATGTGGCCTCTGTGGGCATTCATGTGCAGCCTCCTTCAGTTCCACGCACCAGAGGTCAGGCCATGGATGCTGCCTTCTGTAATGGGAGCGTGGGCACGAGGAAATGATGAAGGCAGGGGACAGGACCTGTCTTCAAGCCGAGGCACACTGACATGAACCCCATTCATACCTGTAACAGTCACAGTGAGCGTGGGTTTCGAGGCACGGAGGTGTGAAGACTGCAGTATATGTTCCTCTCCAAAAATGTACTTTTCATAGACTCCAAGAGACCAAGATCATTTCTCGGATGTTTACAACCCATAATAAATTGAGTAGAAACACCCATGGCGGTTCATTGTTCAGCTGTTTCTTCCTACATCAACTGGCGCCCACTTCCATCAGCAGAGCTTCATCCCATCATCCATCACTCTAAAGTGTTGTCCACTATTGGCTGCCCTTGATCACCCCTGACTAGCCTGGACTGGGGGCCTGTGCTTTCTGTTGTAGATGTGAGTCCTGATAGGATGTGACAACTTTATTAGGCACAAATCAGGCGGCCGCATTTTCATTCTCTGCTGGACGTGTGAGCGATGTACGCCCCGAGCTGTGGTTTTCATCAGGGGTGGAACTCTTTCTCTTATCTCTGACTTTTAATTCAAAGCCCTCAGGTCTTTGACATTATCACTCCCTCTCCTCGACCATTCACTACACGAGCCTTCAGGGGACATAAACTGGCTTGGACTGTTGCACCCTGCCATTGCTGCACAGTATCAAGCCCATCACAAAAACAGCCACACATGTGTGACCATTGTAAACTTGCTCTTACATCCAGTCACATGACATAACTAACATCATGACATACTGTGTCATGTTTTGTTTTGTCTGTGAGAATCCTCCTTTTATTAAACTAGAATTTTGAGATATTTAAACATGTATTACATTAATAAGGATCTGTTAATGCAACCTAAAGTAGTTTAGTCAAACATCACCAAATCCAACTAATTAATATGCCTTGTTCTGATCACCAAAACACCAAAACACGTAAAATCTACACCTCAACCTGATGGAAGACTTTGAGTACCCCCATGAACCTGGCTGAGACATTAGCCAGTAGTAGAGTCCACCAAGGCAATCCGGTCTCAGAAAAAGGGTCAGGCTAAAGGCCCACTTATACCCGACTTATGGTTGATACAGTAGGGCTGGTCGGATTGAACCAAATATCCACAGTATCGATAACAAGGCTAGTATCAGTATCGTTCCATACCAGCAGGTTAATTTGCGCTTTTGACTTTATTTTTCTCAAACAACTGTATGATGAAATAACTGAGTTATTTTATCATTTTGTTACATTTTATGTTATTTTATGATTTACCAATAAAAAACAACACAAAAGCAAAAAACAAAACAAAAAAAAACTCAGTTCTAAAATTCAGTTTTTCAAATGAAAAAGGTTTTATTTGACAAAAATCGTTGTACAGTGTTTGATTATGATCATAATCATGATTAATAATTAAAGGCTAAATCATTAAATATTGTGATATTAAAAGGAAATGAGATCAGCAAAAAGAAGTAAAGAAGCAGAGGAACAGGAAGAGCATGTAGTGGAATAAAGACGACAAGGTAACAGTTGTGGAGATGGAGGGTCGCCGCATGGCGGGAGCTTGTGAAGAAAGGCTGTGTGGATGTGGACGGTTGCAAACAACTTTTACGCCACCAACCGTTGTCTGACGCTGTAAAGTGAACTCTGAACTCACTAGTGGATGAATTGACTCAACCATGACAACATAAAAGATGCATGGAAGTAAAAGGGTGGGGATGTATGACAACGCTTGAAACAGACGTCCCTATTTACAGCATAAATAGGCCTTAAGAGTGATTTAAAGACCTCAATAGAGAAACACTCCTGGAAACAATGGGAAGCTAGGGCACCTGGCTTCCTGAGGTCAAACCTGGAGGGGTAACTTACCAGTGAGCACCTGATGGATGTGCTGAATTGGGCATGCCAGTAAACTGGTTCTTGGGATGTGGAAACCTCAGGAAAAACTTGAACATGATAAATATCCCTTCTGATCTGGGAATGCCTTGGAAAGTGTCTGGGAAGAATGATGTCTGGGTTTCCCTCCTGGACCTGTTGCCTCCACAACATCCACAACCTCAGTTTGGATAAGCAGAAAACAATTAATGAATAGAAGAACAGTGAATAGAAGGAGTAAATAAAGACAATCTGAAAATAAATGTGAGCTACATAAAAGTACTGAGTTGAATAAGAGTGAGAATAATGGGCTTGAGTTGTCATTGTTACAAAGATGTCTCTTTTCTAACCTGGTTATATCGCCACGGTAACACGCTGAACATATAACCTCCTCCTGAGGAGACTCTAGGATTATAATCATGTGTAAAAAATGCAAACCTTTCACATTTTTTAATTCATGGTGACATCTCAGACAGCAAAGTAGCTGAAATCAGCATTTAAGTGTCATATGACAGAAGTGTTGAACCTACTGAATACATGAGACAAGATCATTAACCATAATTAAATCAATAGTCAGCTGTCATTAATCAGGTTGGTCTTTTTATCAGATATAGATTATTGTTGGTCAAATACTGACATCTTAATCTCAAATTTATTAATGCATTGTTGATCTTTTAAACATCCACAAAAACACAGCTATTTGCAAAACAGGGTTTTTCTTTCCTGTTTCCCCCACCAAAAAATCTCATCCACAGTGCATCAGTACAAAATGTACAGACCCAATTTTTACCCGTCTGGACTCCAGCCAAACGGTGCAAATACACACTGACCTCTGAACCCCCGTTGTCCAATCACAGCATGAAAAATGTCTGCTTCTGAAAAAGAAAAAGATGTTTTAACTAGCTGTCTCCTTAATGAGACGGTGTGACGCCTTCATTCTCTCGTGCATTCAGCTCCTAACTGTATATTTAATAATTAAAAGTATAAAAAGTTCTGTTAATTAGATTAGCACCAGCACAATCTGTGCCAAGTCTGCTGCTGCCATGTAAACAAAGGAGCTAACAGCACATTTTAGACACAAGTCACGCAACTCACAATCTGACAGACGAAAACACCCGTTACCCTGTCCACACATAAATGGGAAACTGAGGTAGATGTGGACTTATTAAATTGTATGTTATGCAACCCATAAAGTTTTGCAGTTACAGCCGCACATGCAGTTCAAATTACTGCCAATATTACATGTACAATAAAAGATAAAAAATGAGCAAGGGTTATCATTTAATAAATAAAATAGCTTTTTAGATTATGCAGAGTCAGCTAACACAAAATAAGCCTCATAGTTGGGCTTTGTTCAACTATCATGTGGACTTTTTTCATCTCCTTAAGGTAAACAGTGTTCACGCACTACAAAAAGCCATAAAATAAAATTACAAATCAATAGATCTTGTTTTGTGACTGTGTTAGGATCTTATGGTTCTACACACTAAATCCTTTGGCCTGTCATGAATCAGCAATAAATTTGAACCCACTGAAACCTGATTGGGTTCAGAAGGAATAATAAAGCACAAAGATAAATAATGATTTCTTGTAAACCTTTTAAGTCAGGTGAGATGATGTACTTTAGTACTACAGAGAAAGGAGAAATCCCCTTGTCAGTATGTGCTGCAGGGTTAAACAGAGGGAATCCTGAAGAGATTAACACAGGCATGTTTGCAAAGCTCCTCACTCGACAGCAAAATGAAAATCATCCAATTTCTCTGATGCAAATTGAACAGCATTATGGGCGGAGAGGGAAGCCGAAAAGGATTTGGTGCATAAACATTTTCTCTGCACTTTAGCAGCATTCACTCAGACTTTAACGGCTGAACTCCTCAAGGGGAGATCAGGAAAGAAAGACAGAAGCCATGAGTCCTCTTCTACATTCAAGTGAAAGTGTAATACCTCAGAAAACAGCCAAAGTAATAACTCCTTTTTACAGAATCAAATCAAATCAAATCAAAT
>CM047997.1:24412181-24434676 GCA_026261665.1 Melanotaenia duboulayi
ACACACTGGTCCAGACAAACTGCTGCCCCCTGGAAATTTCTCTACTTAAGACCATCTCTGGAAACCCTGGAGATGGTTGTGGGTGATGATCCCAGTAAAGACCAACAACCATATCATGTTCAAAGTCTCTTAAATCCTCTTTCTTCCTCATTCTGATGCTCCGTTTGAACTCCAGCAAGTCGTCTTCACCACGTCTACATCAGTACATGCTGCCGTGTGATTGGCTGATATTGAAAATATTTGTATTGACAAGAAACTGAACAGGTGAACCGGAACATGTGTACATTCTGCACCACTGAAAATGTTATCATTTAATATCCGATCTTCTAACTGTCAAGGCAGGGGTGCTCAGCATGTTACGTAGGGACAGTGAAACAGTCTTAAACAGGAATGTTTCAACGCCTTGTCTTTGATTTAGTTTCACATCATTCTGGAAACCTGGCTACTGCTTTTTGTCTTTGCTAACATAAAATGGAAAAAGGAACAAGTTTTGCCTTTTGGGTAATCACAGAGCAAAATCTTTGCATGTATCTGTTGCCAGGTTTTATTTTTGGGCTTGTTAGAGGAACATCAAACCTCTGCAGATGGGCTGTCATTGGCTCGCCTTGTTCTGTTTAATACTTCAAAATTGGCAGTTTGGCTTTTGTGTTCATGTCTCATTTTCCAGCATGATCAGTGGCACCACTGCAGCTCACCTGTCTGCGACTTACTTTGCCCACTAATGAGTTAAAGAAAACATCCTGTCGTCACCGCGCCTCATAAGGTTTCAGTTTACATCTCCTCAGCTCTTACAGCTTTCTCTTTTTCCTTCTTACCCCCTCCATCCTTTCAGTCTCCCACCAAAGCAATCTCGCAGTCTGATGCTGGAACAAGAGCGAAATGATTGCAGAGCATTCAGGGAGTGATTCCCTTTACAAAGACCTGTGATTTTATCCATATGTGTCTGTCCATTTTGTTTATTTCAGTGAAATGATGAACAACCTGCCTCGCTGGGCACATTACCATGATAATGCTTGTATATCTGCTCCTGCATGTATTTAAACATACAGATGAACCAGCGTGAGGTTTCCAGTTTGTGGATGTGGCTTTGCTTTTGTTCCAGGGCCCCGACTATGTGCTTCATTTACATAATTGTAATTACCTGTGTGGGCTGAAGACCGGCTGCTGCCCCAGGTAACTATAAGACGAGGCCTGTTTTTTTTCTTCCGTCTTGCTTGTTCTGCTGTGAATCATTTAAATTGGCCGGTTTAAACACTTTGCAGAATCTGAGCAACTAACAGCTTTCGAGTCCTTGCTTTCCTTAATGAGACATTTTGCTGAGCGCTGCCTTAACTGTTCTTCTTCTTTTCTTTTTTTTTCTTCTTTTCTTCTTTGTTGGAGGGTGAGGGAATCAACGGATGTTATACTTCCTGACAAAACACTTTTCCATCGACTTAATGAAACACAGGTTATCCTCCACAATGTTCTGCTGTCCACTGGTGAAACTATGCAGCAATAATTCAGCCATGATGACTAATACAAAATATTAATTATAATAGATCAACTTCATTTGTACATCATAAATAGTGGTTAAATTGGATTTGCTGTGTGTCTATTCAATACAGTGATATGATTTTTTTTTTGTGACAAGAATTTAAATTATACAGACAACATAAATCCTCCGAAAATCTGACAAATTTATTAGTCTGTTATTTTTAATTTTTTTTATGAAGAGGATGTCAAGGTTAAAAATACAGCAGATGTGATGACTCTCCACGGTTAAACGGTCAACAGTTCTAAGGAAACACAGCATAAATATTTAATTTGGTAGAAAGCATTATCAATGAAGTATAGTGGTATTCAAAGCAGGATCAACCTAAGTAAACAATTTGCTTATGAAAATTGGCTCTTTGCTTTTAGAAATTCTGCTTAGTGGTTTTAAAAGTGGAAGTCACCACCAGGGGGCGCCTCAGAAAATTACAGGAAAGCTAAGAAAAGAAAAGCAAATAAATAAATAAATAAAAATAAAATAACTTTTAATAAGTTAGCATGACTACTTTATAGTGTGTGTAGATCTGGCGGTTATCAGGCTGCTCTGCTCCTCAAGCTAGCATGTAGCTAGCTAGCACAAAATGAACAGATTATTTACAACAAATAGACCAAAGGAGCAGATCAACAGCCCCGTCGTCGACGACTCTGCTGCAAAAGAACCTAACAACTCCTGGCCGGCTAAAATCCTTAAATATGATGCAGCATTAGGTATGGCTTAACAGCCATACGGAAAAATCACCCTGATTGGACAAGATGTCTGTAGATTCTAGTGTCCCACTCATAGACCGTATAGATGGGCGGAGCCTCCGTGACATCACCCATAGGTTTTTGAACAGCTGAATTGAAGCTCACTGGGCGGTTCCCACCGCTGCCATCTTGGCAGCATCTCAAGTTTCGTCGTTCCCGCAAAATCCAAAAATAGGCAAAGAGGTGGAGTTGAAAGGGGGACAGAGAAGGTGGGACACAAACAGCGTCACGGTCTCGTCCCGTCTCCCAATCAACAGGTTTCCAGCTTTTGCTGCAAAGCTGCAAAAACGTCACACATGCTACTGCGGTGCATCGCATGCTACTGCATGTTTTTTGGTAAACATGTTTTACCAAAAACAGGCGAAACTGCAGCCATTAACAAAACCAGGGAGTAAGCATGGCAGAAACATCCTAACACACAAAGCGTTGTGTGTGTCAGTAATCCATGTTCAGGTTTTTCATCCTGCAGGATTAATATGGAAGAGTGGTGGCCTGCTGGTTGGACAGGGCCTAACTTGGGTGTCTGTCCCCCCAGCTGCCCAGGAGAAATCTGGAAACACAACTTTCCCTTAAGGTGTCCGTTTCTTAAATGATTCTGCTAACATGCTGCTGTCTTCAGCCGGCCTACAGTTGGATTTCTTTTTCTTATATATGTTCACACTTGTTGCATACAGTCTTTGAAATAAGCAGTTTTAAGGTTTTTATTTACTTTAGAAACAATTCAAATGCTGTTATGTGATTTTAATATATTTTAAAATCTTATAACATGACATCAGCAGTGTGAGGGTGGAGTTTATCTGGAGGAACCATCTTTTGGGAGCCCCGTTTAGACCCGGCAGACATTCTCTAAGACAAGTCTTAAATAAGATAGACAGCTATTCTGGTCTTGTACACCAGCACTAGTTACCATGGTAACGCTGTTAGATGGTTAACCTGGTTGGAACAAACTTATACACCAGCACTAGTTACCATGGTAACGCTGTTAGATGGTTAACCTGGTTGGAACAGACTTGTACACCAGCACTAGTTACTATGGTAACTCAGCTGGATAGTTATTCTGGTCTGGAACAGACTTGTACACCAGCACTAGTTACTATGGTAACACAGCTGGATAGTTATTCTGGTCTGGAACAGACTTGTACACCAGCACTAGTTACCATGGTAACTCAGCTGTGGCTCATTTAAGCCACGATGATGGAGTGGAGCTCTCACTTTGGTGAGCCAGACAAAAGCAAAACCCTTAATCCTGCTTCATGGAATGCTGCTCTGTTTAAGATATTGTCACATGCTTGCTGTTATTTTCCTGTTAGTGACTGAGACTGACTGGAGAGAAACCAGTACATCAGCGCAGCGCTCCAGAATCTTTGATCATGAAGTTCTGATCAGAGCTCTAATAGACATGAGACACGATATCTGGAATCCTGTGGCAGAAAAAATAACCATAAAGTAGTTTCGTTGTCTTAATTGTTAAAAATATTCTTTTAACCAAACATCATGAGAAAGTCTTGTTTCTTAAGATGCAGCACTGACATGCACATATCCTCATTAATAATACTCAATAACATGTAAAAAAAAAAAAGTATGTGGCACAAAGGAGCTTTTTCTTCTCACAATTAAACTCTTATTATATCAGGATGAAATGTGCTGTTTGCCAGTAAATACCTGCCATAAAGACCAGCACTTCATTATTAACAGCTCTTTCACTTCATTTGTTTGGGCAAAATGTTTCCACTGCAGAATCATCAAAGCTCACTGTAAAAATCTGATGAGATATGACTTTATATCTAAAATTTAAATCGGAAAGTTTTAATGTGAATTCTGTTAGATTAGAGAGCAAGCGTGCCCATCGTGCAGAGGATCCCCGACAATGAAGATGAATCTTTCTCTTTTCCCTTCCATATCACACCACCTAAAACGAGAGAATGATTCATTTGGATAAATCTCAAATATTTGCCATGCTCTGTGGCGAAACCGATACCTGCAGATGGGAGAGGATGAGATGTGAAACGGGACTCATGGGAAGATAAATATGCAGTTACAGATTTCCTCTTGAGGCTCAGGGAAATCTTATCGGGGAGAACTTGCTGTTATCACAAACCTGAACTAAACCACAATCTTTTACATAACAGCTTCAGAACCTTCAAAGTCGTGCTAAGAGGAGCCGAAGTCTTTGATTTTACTTTATGCTCGAGTCTTTGTAAGTGTTGTGTATGCAGGCTCCGCAGGCTATGAAGTTTACTGTCTTTGCAAGAAGGCTGTCATCACGGGTGTTGCTTCACCTGCTAAATTTAGTCGGACGAGAACACCCAGTATCTCCATCTGCACATACAGTACATGTGCTGCTTCTCTGTGGGAATAGAGCACTCTACTCCCAAGCAATCAATATTGGATGCACCTACAGGGACTAACCAAGCAAATGGCTCGAGGCTAGACCCAAACCATTCCTACCCATTTTCTATATATAAAACTGGCCTGGCATATAATGAAAAACATTACCTGCCACCAGAGCACATAACTCTACTGGCAGCAAGCGAAGGCGTTATGAAAGGAAGGCCAAACAATGATCCAATTACACAAATAGTAATTTTGCTATGGAGGACCATTTATCACGGCACACTACAGAGATAAATCATTGCACTTCTTTTACTTCAAATAAAAACTCTCAGAAATCATTTGTTAATAAGAGATATGTAGCAAAAAATGGCTTCATCTCTGGATTTATTTATGTTTGTTTGCATTTGGCAGAAGAGTGGGTCAGCCTGAAGAATATGTGCAGGTATGCGGTTTGTAAAGCAGCAGATCTGCATGCCCCCCACCCCCCACGAGATAAAGTGTAGGCTTTCAGCTCAGTCAGTCTCTGGAGGGGATGGGTCTCTCTCCTGTGGTGCTGCCTTGTTCTTGATAAACAAACACATATGACAGATGTCAACACGTTAGCAGCCAGCTCTGCTGTGCGTCTGCTTCTTGTTGGCATCCTGCTCATTTTCAGCCTCTACAGAGCAGGGAATCTCAGCACGGCCATTTACATTGTAAAGAGACATGGTCCACACAGCAGAAACTTGCAGAGCTAGAAACATTGGAAAACAATAGTTTTTGACACCCTGAATGATATTTTTTCTGGTTTTTCTTATTATTACATTAGAATTGTGTTGTGGCATGGCATCATACAGAAGAAAAGGAATGAAGGTAAAAAAAAATGTCAACATAAGACAAAAATATCTGAAAAAAGGACATATTTTTAATAATTTTGATGACATGCTTAATGCAGCCTTATAGTTCTGTCCCATGAAACACCACTCCTACGAGCAGCACGAGGTAATTAAACATCATGTGAGCATTGCCACAGTGGAATAGAGATCCTTATGTCTAATCTATTGTTTAGCAAGCCATGATGTTCTCATAAAGAGGAACAAGGGGTCAGCGAGACAAATATACATTCTGTTACTCGCTGCACGATGTGTTACATGTCCATCTTCAGAGCTGCTGGACTGTGTGATGGGTCATCAACCAGCCAACTAGGTATTGGGTACAGACTTCACCCCCCTGGATCGGGGTCTTCCACTAATGAATATGGTGGATTGACTACACACTGGAATCAAACCTTAATGTCGCTGTATGATTATGTTGCTTGGCAACCAATTAAAACTTTGGTAGGTTAGATTTATGGAACCTCATATTGACATCCTAACAGCCGACAAAATATGCTCAATCACCTGTAAGTATATTTTATTTTATAAAATGTAGGTTATGATGGAGTCTGACGACTTAACCATCAGCTTTTAAAGTCTATCTTTTTTCTTGATGTTTACTTTTGTGGAGTAAAAACCTTCTACTTTGGTTCTGTTTAAACTGGTGTGGATGCGGGTCGGTTTACCAGAGAGCACCAAGGTTCTCTAGCTCTGTTACTACCAAGGGTGCTGGCTAAGGATGGGGCAGTTTGGTTCTGTGATGACTCTTTCCACCAATCAGTGGATTACATTGTGTCAAGCTCCGCCCTTAAGGGTTGGATCTGTAAAATTCGGACCCTAGCTGTCAGGGCCTGTCCTGCTAATCCTCCGTCAGCACTCCCCTGACCCTCCACATCTGTCCCTGATCCTTACACTCCAATCAAGCCAACCTGACACACCTGTCTCCCATTGACTCATCAGCCCTACACTAGCACCACAGTCACTCCTTGTCGGACCATAACTTATGCACATACTGGACTCATCCCTACTCCTTTCCAGGCTCACTGTTTCCGGTCCCTCCAGTCTACTCCTGCAGTATCAGTAAACCATTTCCTTCGATTCTTGGCCCATTAATAAAGTCTGTTAATCTGTCATCTGTCTCTGTGGTGTCCATGCGTAACAGTAGCAGAGAGGTCCCAAAAAAAAGCAGAATAGATCAGATCAGATCTTTTGGTTTCCCTCCCAGTCTTTGCCTATGAATACACAAAAAAATACATACCAACCAAGCGGCACCCTCCGGCGATAAAATGTGAAGCCTATGCGGAAGTGCAGAAAATTGCCTGTTCCCTCCTCATCCACTAGGGACTGGCTCCAAAACAGAGCAAATCCCCATCGACTCCCATGTTAAAAAGACCAACTTGGGTAACAATACCAACAATAGGTCAAGTTTACCTTCATGACAACTGTGAAGAGGGTGATTTTTTTTTTCTAAATCATCCATTTGGATGTTATTTTATCTTGAAATTCTGCATAATTAGGTGCGTGTCCTTTTGATTGACAGGTATCCAATATCCACGGCAAGAAGAGAGAGGGTAGCACAAACATGGTTTTAGGCCAGCTAACAACATGTCTTAGCTTTAGCCCACCTAGCTGGTTAGCTACCACGACTTCCGGGTTAGCTTAGGCAGCTCAGAGTTTTATGGGTGTCAATCATCCACCCCCACCTTCACAGTCTCCCTCTCAGCTCCACCTCTTTGCCCATTTTTGGATTTTCCGAGAATAACGACACGTGTGATGCTGCCAAGATGACGAAGGTGGGAACCACCCAATGAGCTTCAAATCAGCAGCTCAAAAACCTGAGAGTGACGTCACCGAGGATCTGTCCGTCTTTTATATACAGTCTATGGTACCGACCTGTTCCACACTGAGCCAAACTGAAGCCAGAATCAGGACCAGTCTTTCCTAAAGCACAACAAGAGACTCACCTCTTATATTTTCTATCATCATTTTCTTCAAAACGTTTGAACTGAACCAACATTTTTCTCTGGTGTATCAGGTCTTGATTTGCATTTAACTGCGGACTCTGGCAGTAACAGTGCTGCAGCACAATCATTTATTAAGAGAAACACCTATTTAGCTGTTTTCACACTTTTATCACTAAGCAGGAAAGTAAGGCTGATGACGATCTTGTGGTGAGGAACTGATATTATATAACGTTTAATTGTGAGGTTTTATTTATTTTTACATGATAATACTGAATTTAGAGGCTAAAAATCAAAGCAGAGTGGAGTGTCCTACTTTCATAAGAAAATGCAGAAGCCATCTGAAATCATTAGAATATTATTGAACTTCTTTAGAAAATCTGACCACAGTTCCCTCGAGGAGGCAATAATCACGGCCATGTTTGCTTCAGTTAATGCATGGTGAGGTATGTCTAATAGCCACGTCATGTGTCTAATACACACGTGGCTAACTAAGACCTTTGACCACCAAATGCTTAAGTTATGCACAAATCAATGTAAACTCAATACACTGGGAAGAGCTCTCCCCTGTTTCATAAGAATCTGGGAACAGAGCCAGCTGTAATGGATCCTTTTTTTTTTTTTTTTTTTTTTTATGGCTGAAAGAAATGAGGGATTTAGTGCTCTTCTTTAACATTTGAGTCAAATCCACCTTTCTTTTGTTAGCCCTTCAGGGCAGCTCTGTAACAGCATCTTCTTGCTACTGCTAGTGCTGCTCTTGACAGGAAGCAAGCACCCAGTGCTGAGTTATGATCACGTCTCTATAATAAGCCGGTAACTCAAATCCTGCTGAACACACATCGTTCTGCAGCCATGGTGAGGAGGACGAGGAATGAGTGGTGGGGAGGAGGGTTAAATATTCCACGGCGACGTCCAATCTCGCCAGGCTTCACAGAGTAATGAAGCAGCTCTACAGATCCTCTACATGCGGCCCTATCGCTCCGCCTAATGAAGGAATGAGCTGCACCTCGGTGAAAAATGAGCAGGCTCAGTGCAGACCCTTAAGAGGAAGAAAATAGGAGTTCCACCTACTTTGCGTCACCCCACCCTCCCAGCTCTGATTTCAGAGGGGATGATTGATTAAACTCAAACCAGCATCACCCCAACCCCAGACCTCTCCACTGCTGCATCTCTAAATAATCAGGTTTGTGCTGTTGCAGCGGGACGTGTCACCTGCAGCAACATTTACGCAACCAGTGCAACACAGCAAATCAAGTATTCACCTGTGGCATTAATGACATCAAAATACAGTCAAAGGTTAATTTCTGACTCAGTATATGTGAAGTAAAGTGTATACTGAGTCATCAGAATGTTTCCTGATTGAACTTTGCCCGGTGCCTTTGAGGCTACTGGTAAGTTATTTTGATAATGCTGAAGAGAAAGTATATAAAGCTGTAAATAGTACAGCCAGAATTAAAGTTTAATATGGCCACATCTTTAAAAGTCAATAGATGCAATCCCTGCAGGATCAGACAGTGTAAAGACACCTTATATATAAAGGTGGTGGCATGTCCTTTCTCTAGCTGGTGTGTTACATCTGACTCAACCTGGCTCAGGTGCTGCCAACCAACTGCGCCAAACAATGTACAGTTCGACTAAGCTTTCCAAAACAGATAGAAAAACCTAAACTAGTCAACCTGAAAATGGTTGTTAGCTTTCATGTCAGCCATCTAAAGCTTCGGCCGACCCCTCTGCTTGGAAGAACATCAATCTCTTTTCTCCCTCCTGCTCAGAGTCCGAGTCATAATATCCAATGAGTCAAGTGATGTTATAAACTGGCGGGAGCATCTGATTAGCTGGAGGGACCGCTCGCTCAGGAAAACCACAATAAACAAAGTAAACTGGAAAATCAGAAACCTGCTCCATCAGCAAAATGAACGTCTTTTTAAGCAAAGTGATAGCTGTTATTTTACATCTGAATGCAAACAAACATAAATCAGATTTGTTTGCTGAGACAAAAAAAAGTCTGAATTGCTTAAAGTGATGAGCTTGCCTTGAAAATCCAATAGTGGAATAATTTTCTTTTTATCGAGGCACCTTGGGCTTTTTTAATAACCTGTGCTTGAACAAGAATCTGCATCATACTAACATTCTCACCGCCCCACCAAAGCTGCTAATGTCGTCTCGGGTCTAAACAACAGCATCATTTTTAATGTATCTGGGCCAAACAGAAGTGTTTTAACACAGATGCCTGCTAGTTGTTTAGCAGCCAAGCCACACAGTAAATACAAACCAAATAACACAAACAGAGAAAAAAAATATGGATAACAATAACTAGACAAAGACTCAAAACTAACCAAACTGATCAAATCATGACCCAGCAGCACATGGTAGAGCCTGACAAGCCGGTGCCTCCTCAGCCCTTTGCCACGTCTTTCCTCAACCAGGAAAAGATGCTTGCACCACCACAGTAACTCAAAACACAAGAAACATCTTAAAAGAAATACAGAACCTTCTATTGTTGATAAGTCTGGGCTCCAAACCACCAATGCAAGGTAAATATAAAAATACATAAACAATGTTTAATATTCGTCTGCATAGAAATGCATCGTGTAAAGCAAATGTGACCAACATCACCATTCTGGGGCTTGAGCCAACACAATCACTGATAACCATCTCAGACAGGTTAGATCTTTAGTTTCCAGGTGAGCTTCATATTTGCGATGGGCTGAAAAATATAACTCATTTTCAAACAGTTTTATTCACTAATGAAAGCCGTTCTAGACTGGATGGACTGAAATGCTATAAATCTAAACATGTAAAATATTACAACGATGTCACCTTCTCAATGTCGGGTTCTAGTGGTTTAACAAACATCTTCCTTTCCAGTTCTGTGTAGAAAATTATGAGGCACAGGGGTTTCTAGTCTTGTTGTTCTCTAACTTCTTTCCAAATCTTTCCAGAAAGTTTCCAGGACTGAAAATTACACTTTTTATAAAAACTTTGTCTAAAGATGAGATGTGTTGTAACAGATTTAATTTTACATTCTTTCAGTGTGTTTAGTTTCTGACATGCAGGCCTTCATGACAAATTGTGGCAAGCGGTGGACCCAAAGAGTAGACTCAGGCCACAGGAAAACTAAAGGAGGTTTAGGTCTCTGGAACTCCCTGCTTCACCTAGGAATTTTACAAGAAAGGACATTCAGAGTTAGAATGAGTCCAAGCAGAAAGTCACGGCTTGCAGGAGGATTTTGATCCTAGAAGTGAAATCCTGGAGGGAGTTTGGGGCAGCCAGCGTAAATCCATGAGCAGGTGCTGGCAGGTGGAGAGTTGGCAAGTCTCCAGATGTGACAGGGGAGTAAAACTCTAGACAAAAAAAGATCTGGTTCCAAAAGTGATCTGAACAGACGACATGTGAAATAGATGGCCAGATAATGACCTGCCAGGGAGCTGCTGCGACTACCAGCCTGATAAACCCAGTTCCTGACTGGATGCCAAGGCAGGTGAAGACGGGATGGCTTGACCTGCAGAGGCGCCACCTAATAGCAGATCCCACCAGGACAACCCACCCATGATTCCACCAGATATATATACTAAGTTTAAAGGTGAAAAAACTGACTTCTAGCCCAGCCAGCTGCTCCATGACACATAGTAGTTGAATAACCTAAAAGTGCATGTATGATTAGTCTGAATGCAACAGCATGGACTTAATAAAATATAATAATAATATAATAATAAAATATTTATCTGATGGTGAATCACCTTGAAAGCAATCATGCTATTTATGACAGTCAAGGAGTAAAATCCTAAATTCATGATTCCACTGAAATATGCATGTACATCCATGAAACAAGCCTTAATTTCTTCCAGAAGCACTTGAAATGTTGCAAAGAGGCTTCAGAAGCATGTTCAAACAGTAAATCAGTGCATGAATATGCATGCACATGTGTCACCAGACACTTTCATCTGCAGTAGACATTGTTGTGGTTCCCCTTTTAACATTTTCAAACTCTGTTTTTATGGTACAAAGTTGTAGAGCCATTCTTTTAAGATTTATTTCTTGCAAATCAATGAATCACACCAGCACTTAACTTCATATTAAATACACATAAGTACATATAACAAGATGCACTTAATCCTCATACAGACTTTTGATAATCTAGTAAATGTGTAGTGACTCCTCACTACCAGCTCATCATATACAGATGTTTAGTCATGACCCTTCTTCTGAGAGTTTCACCTTTTATCGGCGTTTTCAAACCACAGAGCACTGCTTTCCAGCCACGTGTCTCCAGGTGTTCCTCTGTCAGCTACAATAGCAAGTGCTGACAGAAACAGCTGACTATTTTCACAGTGCAGCAGATTTCTGAGAACAGACATTCTTGTTAAATACATTTTAAATTTTTTTACATTGCCACGGTTACAAATCCCCTGTAGTTAGGTCACTTAAGAGCTTTGCTCAGGGACCAACTGTCAGCTTGTGATGAGCTGGGAGTGTGTCATGGGTCAATAGGAAAACAAGCTGCCATTTAACATTAGTCTACATCCTCTATGCTGGTGTTTTCATTTTTTTTTTTTTTTTTTTACATTTGGGACCGATGCACAAACAGCTTTAGGATGACACGTGAGCATCATTGCTATTGATCAACAAATGGGGTCTAATTAGTAGAGATGTTGACGTGGTGGATGCCTCTCATGCACTTTCAGCTGACAAACCCTTCCTTCAATCAACTTGCGCTCTAATTTTAACACTGATTTCACAGTTTTCATGTAGTAAATCATCTCTTTTCTTTGGTTTTAAACTTGTAACAAAGCAAGTACTCAGCTAAGATTGAAAAATGTAAATCTTGGAGTTAAAAGGGGGATTCAGAGTCCCTACCTGCATGTCCTGGGACTTCTACATGGCATCCTCCTGGCGGGACGTACCCAGAACACCTCACCAAGGACGTATCCAGGAAGCATGCTAACCAGATGAGCCACCTCATTTGGCTCCTCTTGATGGGGAGGAACTACGCTGAGCCCCTCTTGGATGACCTGCAGAGGAAACTCATTTTGGCCGCTTGTATTCATGATTTTCTTTCGTTAACACAGTTCATAGCCATAGATGAGGGTAGGAACATAGATCAATCATCAAATTAAGAACTTTACCTTTTGGCTCAGCTCCTTCACCCCAGCAGAGACTGCATCACTAGGGATCTCGCACGGATCCCCCTGTTCATCTCCCACTTCATTCTTTCAACACTCACGAAAAAGATCCTGATATAAATTATCGACTCCATTTGGGGCAGGATCTCATTCCTAAACCGGGATCCAGTCCACCAAATCAGACCTTCTTGCCAGCCTGGTTGTATCTAGAAATTCTGTCTATAAAAGTTATGAACGGAATTGGTGACAAAGATTCCATCCTTCACTGGAAATGGATCTGACTTACTGCAGACATTAAGTAAGCAGTTACCTGCTGTACAGGTACTAAATGTCAGATGGTCTGGTACCCCATACCATACAGCACAAAATAATTTTCAGGCTTACCTTAAAAAAACTATTTCATGATGGATATGAGTTTTGGGATGATGCAGATGTGTCACCAAACCTCAATCAGATCATAGAACAATATTATCTCTGAAAAGCACAACGTTAGAGAGGTTTTAGTATAGGAAGTTCCAGAGAAGTGTCCAAAATGGACATTTTGGCGCAGTTAGGCCATTTGCTCACAACATCCCTCAATGGGGTGACCTCTCAGGTGTGTTGGAGCAGGGAAACATTGAAAACCTGCAGGCCCTAGCCCTTCTTTAGAAGGTTTAGGAAAAGTGCTTAAATCTTGTTACATACGCCACGAGAAGTTAGAAGTTTTTGTTTTTGTTTTTGTTCTTGATGCCACAAGAAAAAAGTTGTTTTGGTCCAGTTAACTACAGGGCTGGATCACAGCAGAGGTGTTATGTGCCATGAACAATTGACCTGGTTATTTCATACTTCATGAGAAACTGTTTGGTGCACGGTGGTGTGGTGCGAGCGGCGGTGTCTGTTGTATAGATTTTAATACTTGACATGACCTTGATCTTGAAAGCTGTTCATTAAAACTATCTGTTCTACCTCGCATCAGAGGAAATGTGACAAATTTCTGCTTCACGCTTTTGTGCTTTACCTTAAATGTCCGACCACATACACAATATTTCCCAGAGCCTCACAAAAACAAAGTTCAACTCTGCTGTGTGTCGAGAACAAGCTGCAAGAACTTCCAAACCAGGGCCACATTTTGTTTTCTCCTGGTCTCGAGAACAAGAACAAAGCTCTCGCTTCTCGAGATGAATCTGCTTGAGAAGATTTGTGCAAAATTTCATGAAAGAACATCTTTCTAACAGTAAAGCACAGAAGAGAACTTGTCATAGTCTGGGCCTGTGTTACATTCAGTGGCATTGGGACATGTCAGTGGCAGAGAGAAGAATGGATGCCTTGAATTTTCATTTTGCTTGGGGTGTCCAAACTTGTGCATACTCCTGTAATGTTGCCAGTGAAACGGTCACAGTTTTTAATTTTTCAACATTTTCGGACTCTCAGGTCTATCTTTTCGGGGTAAGATTTCCATCAGTTACAGGTTCAGCTGCAATGGTTCAGCACAAGTTTTCATGGAAACCTAACAAGAAGATACCCCTTTTTTAGTATCACTACAAAATGCACATGAACTGGAACAGTCCATACTTTTGCTAAGCTTCGTATTGTAGGAAATAAACAAGATCAGCTGGTATCATAAAACCTTCAGTGGGCCAGTAAATGTCCAGTGAAATACAACTGTCCCTTCTCTAACAAGTATCTGTCTCTTTCCTTCTCAGCCGTGTGAAGGCATCAGGATGTTTTTTTTCTGTAAACGAGTCTGAGAAGTGAGTGCAGGTCACAAGTGAAGAAAATAAGGCTGTGCACAGATGAAGCCATTTTTCATCTGAATTATAGAAAAGCTCTTCAGTGTCAGAGTGCCAAGTGACTGCTAGCTGATTTCATTCACACGTTTGCACGATACAATCGATAACTCAGATTTCACCTAAAAAGCTGTGATTTTGTTCAACAGACTCACCAATAAACTTATAACGAATTTCTGTTCTCCCAAAAAATATATTGTAGAAAAACGTAGAAGTAAATTTTCTACCTTAAGTTTATAAAAGTTTACATACACTGTAGTGAAGGCAACCTTGTGGAGAGGACACAGATGTCCAATATCCAAGTATCCAAACTTAACCTCCAGCTTTACTGTACAGCTGATGCATTTATATGGCAGCCGTATTCAGAGGGGTCTATAAGGGTTTTAGCGGAGAAGATATACTAGTGACACGCTTATCTGTGCCTTGGCAGCCCTTCTCAGCAATACAATCACACTCCAATACACCCTGAACTACTTTGAACAAAACAAATGGCATTTACTATTCCAGGAGATAAGCAAAGGGGGAATGTGTGAAATAGACAAACAAACAAAAAGGGATAGACACAGCAGTGGAGTTAATCTTGGTCTGGGGCCGGATTAACGGACGTGCCTGCATTTTCTTGGAGAATAATCGAAGAGGTCCTGGTTTTATGAATAACTCCATCCAAAACAGGGGGCACTTCTGGCAATGAAAGCTGCACAGAGTCAACGAAGAGAGTAATCACTAAGAAGAAAAAGGACAGGATTTATATGGCTGAGACCATATTTGATTCAGTGGTCTGTGGGGGCAGCTGTGGGTCTGGGAGACAACGAACAAACTGATTTCCCACTGTGACTTTACTTCTAACAGCCTTTTATCTGCCATTCATTTGGATGCACATATTCATTTGTGTTGCTATTTTATTCCACTGCTGCCAGGAACTCTGTTCCTGAACAACTGAGCTGGGCTCAGATTTAACCTGCCATCATCTGTCCACCTCTTGTGTTTCTATTGTTTCCTCCAGAAATGTAGGAAGCTTTCATGTCTGTGAGACAGAAGATGGCTAAAGAAGGAGAAGAAGAAGCAAACTTTTTATGGAATTCTTGCTAATCTTCTTTTTCCTCACTTTGGTTATAAAATCCAAAGACCAGGATTTAGAAAGTTATGCTGAATTATTTACTATTTATGAAGGACCTATAGAGAGGCATCGCCATGGTGATACTTGTATTAGGGCTACCAAAATGTGCTAATGCGAAAGGATCATTCTGTGGAATTAATTAGTTAGTTCTGAAACACATTGATAAATAGACAACAAAGTTATTACTTAAAATCCAGATATGTTGTTATCTCGGTGAGAGAAGCTGATTTTAGGCATGTAGCAGCTGCATTGAACCGAATCCACCAAAAACCACTTTATTTAAGAAGATTGTCATATTTTTCAGACCTGACATTTAGTATTTTTTATCATGAGCAGAAACGACGTTTTTACGGCTGCTACTTTTTCTCTGCGAGCAAAGCTTATTTTTTACAGGGTGGCTGAAAGATGACCCGTTCAGTAGATAACACAATAAACCGCTCAGTCATTGTGGATAACATCTTGGGGGTCATGGCTCAGAAAGTTTGGGAACCACTTTGTTAGATAGCAGTTGTTTAAAAAAACAATCTAAAAAGGCACAAAATAGTTCGTACTGGATTTTTTCGTTGGACTATTAAACAGATTTTTATTGATTACTTGGTCTGAAATAATGGTTAAAATGTCCAGTGCAACATGTATTTAAGATGCATCTTCTTCTTGGGAATACATCTTTCCTGGGAGTCAGAGTTTGTAGAACTCGCCACCTGCAGTGCTGTGCTTCAACTCCACCCTCTACAAATTAATCCAGTTTTTCTTCCGGTGGCGATATGACCACAGCTCGGCGTTATGCTTCAGGAATACGTGCCAAGTTAACAGTGGGTGATTAACTCAGCAAGAGCTGTGTCAGATCACTAATCACGTTTTCAAAGGATGTCTTTAATTCTTACTAAATCACTAAATCCTTAAATTGGTTATTGTACACAGATATTAGGTTGAATGCTAGATCTGAGTTTATCGTTTCCACCCACTTTTAGCTGCGAGGAAGTCCCAGTACCAATTCACACACTATGCTACTTAACCAGCTCTAGCAAATCTATAATTTAGAAGAACCACCTCGTTCATTTGCTCTTGTTTTAGGTTTCTTTTCTCTAAAAGTGAGAAACAAAACCAAAAGACTTAATGAAGGACTTGGAATGAGTTATTTTTTAGACATTTCTCACTTGTTTAAGGTGCTAATATTTTTTCTTATTTCGGGAAATTTTACCAAGTTCAGCTACCCTGCTGAACTAGCAGGATATTTCAGTTCACTTCATATGGTATTTTCCTTATTTACAATAGCAGTGTGGATCCATTTTGTAAACAGCCAGCATCACAGTGTTGTCCACACTCTGAGAAAGATTTAATGTTTGCAGTAGATGCTCAGTTAGTTGATTTTATTAATATTGATCTGCAATAATAAAGAGTTGAGGATCATAACCAACACCTGCCTCATTTTACACCCCATAGTTTTACTAACTTTTACCAAAGATGCCTGAGATCAACGGCTCAACTGATACACAGCCGCAAAATGAATTAACACTAAATTTAAGCACAAGTTTCATAACTTCATCAACGTGACCCAAAGATGCTGGGACAGCTTGCAGCTTCATGTGAAGCTAGTCCCTCAAAAGGCCATGGTCCTGAAAAAAAAGTTTAAGCATCTCAGTGTCACCGTCTTTTAACCAATCAGCCAACTAGCATAATCATCTAGGGAGGCTGGCTGCATTAGGACGCCTTTCATACTGAAATAAAGCTGAATAAAGTGTTTTCACATGAAGTGGGACCCTAACCTGCCCAAAGTAGAAGGAGTTAAAGGTTAGAGCGGGATGGGCCCTGAGATCTTCGAGAGGTCTGTCTGTCAACATGAAGAGAGGAATAGTTTAAGACTCACATAGTAAATGGCAGCTTCTGTGTGTTAGTAGGTTTTGATTTGATTTTTTAATTTTCCTTTATTTTTTTCCTTTATTGTTATGCTAAAGCATTTTTTGCCTGACAGTATCTGTCCAATGGACTGTGGTGTAATAAAATAAAATGTTAATCATAAAAGAGTGTGTGAGCATACTGGTTGGTTCAGAAAAAGAAATTTTCTGTCATTTTATTATTGGTAGTTTGATTCATTTGAATTCAGATTAATATATTTGCATATTTACATTTGCATTGATAATTTAGGAGAAACTAACAAAAACAGCATATTCAGAATTTACTCCTAAATGAGGCGTTCCTCTGTGCAAAGCGAGTTTAAAGAACAGTTTCTTTATTCACAGATATTTGAATATATTCTCTATATAGTTTATTCTGTTCCAGTTTTATTCACTTCCATGCAGCAAACGCAGGAGAAATTAATCAAGCAATGAACCCTCCTTTCACCCTTTAGTCCTTTCAAAATGATGGAAAACAGAAGGAAAACAGTCTTGTGTCTTTTAGTATTGCTGGCATAAATCAAAACAGGCGCCATGTCATGCAGCTGTCATGCAGGTCCAGTGTAGTAATTAACACACTCACCTCTTGCTTTCATACACACCGATCCTATTGTGTACACATTCAGAGCTAATTAGACATTACATTTTTGGGATGAATTACAATGCTAATATATTATTCTGCTCAGTATGAATAATGGTGATTTGGATAAACAAACTCGTCCTAATTGTTGGGCAGTTGCGTTCCTTTCTCTGTAAATGATTTTAGGGTTGTAATACATAAGTCTCAAATCTAGAAACCGCTCTGTGAACGTGCACTGTGTGGAGAAAACTGAGAAAACTAAAGTAGAGCTGAGCCAAAGCGTGAATTCTGCTCCCTGAACAACTTAATTCTGTCCAGTATGTACAGAAATATCCAGCGTGAGAGATGAAAAGCCTTGTGGTCTGAACTTTCACAGATGATCTGATCTTCTTTTTTTCTTTGTCTTTTTCTTCCTGCATTCCCACATTCCTCTTTTTAAAAAGGTTCAGTGCCCATCAGCTCAAAGTCAAACTCAGACCTCCCTGCCTGCACATGAGGATGCCAACAGCAGAGAACAAGGACCTGACGCTGGCCAACCTGCCGGGCTATGATCACCCTCATATCACTAATTATGGATATTGTCATATAATGAGTAGATGAAATAAGAGTATTACAGTTCATCACTAATGAGTTCACCTAATTAGACCGCTCATTACCTCCAGAAGAGGCACATTAAGGAAGGGGGACATTGCTGCACATAGGAGGTATAAGCATGAAGTAGAGATGAATGTCTTCTGGTTTCAACCCTGTTGTCATCAGAAAGTCCAATTAGCGTCCAGTCATTCCTTCTTTCAGTCTCAGTCTTCATTATTAAGTCACTGCCTTCGATTTGCATGCACAAAACGAGGAGTTGCATTTCAGATTATGCTGTAAGTGAACAACATGTGCAGAGGGTTAGGGTGCCTTTTCAGTTTTTTTTCTTTCACAACCAGTGTTCAGTTATGTGACATGAAAAAACTTATCTATAAGTATTGTACGAGGAATATGAAGGAAAACCAAACGTGTTAAGCTCAAATTGTTCAGCTGGGTGTCAGTAACTTGTCCAACTCCATCAAAAATTACTCATGAAGCTTGTGAACAATTCAGCTGACCTAATAAAAGTATCAACAATTTGCAGACTGAATTCACATTAACACCATTTTTATGTTAATGTGAATTAACACAACCACACACACACACACACACACACACACACACACACACACACACACACACACACACACACACACACAGCCCCTGTACAAGGCTAGATAAGATTTGAGAAACTGGATATTGCCTGAAGGGTCAGCCCTGTTCCACACGTCGTGCACCATTAACCCTTCCTTTAATTAAACCACAGAAAAAGTTAATTAAGTGATCAATGCGGAGAACATGGAGCTGTAAGAGCAGACAAGAGACGCCCATTAATGGACAGACCAGCTGCTGACCTTCTCTCTTCACTCGAGAGCTGGAGCTTTTAGAAGACGAGTGTTCAGGGCAGCTTGGTGGGAGTCTGATGTTTAAACTTTTACCGCGGCCCGGCTGATCCAGTGTTTGTGCTGTGGAGGTGTCTACCTGTCTTTGATGTGCCAGAAGAGCTCAGTATCCAAACACATCTGAACACTGGTCCGGTGCTTCTCTGTCACGGCTTCCAGTGTGGCTTTCATTCTCCTCCAGCCTGCTTTGTTCATTTATTTATTCTTTTTTATTATTCTTTTCAAAGTTTGCTACTTCACATAAAATACTGGAAAATAATAGATAAAAATAAGTCAAAAGACAATGTCTTATGTTGGCTTGGCTATAAAAACAGAAACTTTAAAAACTGTTCTCATACTTTTTTTTTTATAGTTAGAATAATTTCGTGTTAATTATCTTTTTTTTTTTTTAACTTTTGCTCCCAGTCACTGCTCCGAATGTGTAGATGGTTAAATTCCAATTATGGTGTTTACATGACTTGCCATCCAAATCCTAATTATGTCCTCTAAAACAAGGAGCATTACTTTGCTGTCAGCCTTGCACCAAGTGTGTTTTCTCTTTACCCTTCTGCAGCAACTCTGACTCTGTCTGGAGCTGGCACGGCAAAATCTAGTGGCAGAAACAAGGAACCTTATTTATGAAGACAAGCAGCAGGGTTTTTTTTTTTTTTTTGGGAAGTCCAATGTTGGTAAAGAGCATGTGTAGAGGATACAGTGCCTAGCGTGTAAACATGCCAGCACTGCTTCAGCATACTCCACATAGTTTGTTCCATTTTTAAATACTCTGAATGTGACTTTATTTGGGTTAAAGTGTTGAGAAATTGCTATTCACGTGGCAGATTTTCAAAGTAGGTTTCTATTAGATTGAAAAAGGAATATTGCTGTCCAAGCGCAGTTTGGTTAACTTCATGGAACATTTCTTATAGTCTTTGTTTATTATGGAGATCATAGGTTTAATATAAAACAGACTTTCCATCCATTTTCAGCCCAGCAACATGAAACTCATTCAGAGCTGCAAATGTTACGAGACCTTTTAAAAACAGCTTGTCATTTTTCATAATTATCTACTATAGGACATTTGTTGTCAGTTTTAAAGAATCACATTTTTTATTTCTATTTTAAAATTTTGAAATAAAAAAATTAAAACAAAAACAAATTTTTTTCAGTTGACATCTTCTACAGGATGTAGATATTTGTGAAACTTAATGACAAAAAATAAATAAATAAAGAAATATATATATATATATATATGTATTACAGGTACCTTTAGTGTCCTTATGTTGTGGGAATTCAATGCAAGTATTTCATAAAAAAAAAGAAAAATTTAAAAAACTAATGAAGCTAATGAGCTAATGAAGGAACACAGGTTGCTTAAAAAAGCCGAGTTTTGTTAACCCAAAAAAGCGTCAAACAAAAACGTATCCGGCACAGTCCCGTTTCCTTTGGCTGCCACCTTTCTCTTCCCTGAAACTCATAACGTTACGTAACGCCCACATGGTTCAAGCATGCGCAGAAACAACATGCACCACAAACGATCAAAATGAGCGTTTACATGCTTGTTTTTTCCGGCTGATCCGAACGTAAAATGTTTAAACCCCCCCTCTACTACTGAAACAGAGTCAGAGCTCACAGATGAGCGAGGACTGAAAGAAGCCTTCCAACAACTAAGAACTGCTCGTAAAAGAACATTCATATAAAAAAAAAATCCTAGGTAGGAAGGCATAGTTGTAATTTATTTTATCCTAATGTGAACAAACTCTTAAAAAAAATGTCCTTTTAGTCCATCAAAGTTTGATCTTTCATAACCCGTTTTGAAACTTTGAATGTTTCTATGTGGAAGTATTGGGACTGCATTTTTACTTGTGTCACGATTCCATTCGATTCAGCGTTGCATCACGATGTGTTGCATCCTCAGTTTTCTTTATCACTTCACATTGCTATTTTTAATCAGTAAATACAACAGTCAGATAATTATGAACTTCTTGTTCTTTTATAATTATTTCAGAAATCATTCTGAATGTCCTGATGTTGACAGAAATCATTCACATGTAAACAAACATGTTATTTCCAGTTTTATTACTGAACTTTGAACATTGTTACATTGCCAGAGAATCAAGAAACATTACTTTCTTGCAGTAAAGCAGTCTGTTTTGTCCCTTCAGTCCTTCCATGGTCAGTCCAGACGGAATAGGAATGTTTTTCATGTTCACCTTTATGGCCCGAAAACATTTGCCTTTTGACAAATGGATTCAGCCCTGGATCTGCTGAGCTGGGTGCTGGGTTTTTGGCTCATTTGGGTCAATTCCCGTTCATTTCTATGGGAAAAACTTGCATTTGTTTGCAAATTTTTTAAACTTAGTAGGACTTAGATACAGAAAAAGTCATAGCACACCATTTCCGATCAAGACACACGTTTTGATATAATTTCTGAGGTTATTGAAACCGTGGGTGGAGTTAGACGCCAGAGTTTCGAGATGGATGCGGGAAAAGTTTAATAAGATCGTGGAATAAACGCAGAATGATGATATGTGTGCCTTGATGCTTTTAGCATTGGTACCCATAAAAATGCAATGCACAAAGATGAGACAACACAAGTTGTTTGTATAGTACATTTAATGTACAAGACATTACAAGTATTTTACATGAAACATTAAAAACATTACAGATGGTGCAAAGAAAGCATTAACAGCTGCCCACAACCTACTTTGGTTTTACAGAAACAGCAGTGGAATGATGTCCTGCTTGGTACTTACTTGACAGCTGAATGTGATGTAACCAGCTTATGTATTTGCATGCAGAGTGAGTAACTAATATGTGATCCAAATGGCACAGAAGATGCAACAGCAGATGTGAACCCACATTTTTCACATAAGTGCTGTCCATTTATCAGTTAGAATGCATGATTATATCAGATCTGAACATGCTCATACTGCAACTACCCAGCAGCTGTTCTACAGTTTTCTGTGGAAAGATCTTTTGAAAAGTAAAACTCTAATTCCGAAGAATTTTGGTACATTATGTAAGATATAAAAAAAAGGAAAGGATACAACGATTTGCAAATCTCATAAACCCATATTTCATTCTCCATTAACCATATGTTTAGCTTGATGTTCA
This sequence comes from Melanotaenia duboulayi, assembly GCA_026261665.1. NCBI lineage: Eukaryota > Metazoa > Chordata > Actinopteri > Atheriniformes > Melanotaeniidae > Melanotaenia > Melanotaenia duboulayi. Next base: position 24,434,657 of record CM047997.1, read on the forward strand.
GCATGGTGGGAAAAGTAGTT
>CM047997.1:24448438-24473120 GCA_026261665.1 Melanotaenia duboulayi
TTACTAGATGAGGGCACAGCAGTCTACCACTGAGACAATACTTTTTTACTCTAGACTTTATCATGAGTCTGGGTATTTTCCTCCCATTCAGCAGCTCATCTAAAATCCATAAGGATAGTTCAAGCATTGTCATTCGTTGCACGCCTACAAAGCTGGATCACACGTCCTGTTAAACTCGCTATAACTTGCTGCTGCAGCGGCATGTTAAGTTTGCCGTAACATGCCGCTACGGCTAGCATGTTAAGCCCGCCATAACATNCGCTGCAGCTAGCATGTTAAGCTTGTTGTAACATGCCGCTGCAGCTAACATGTTAAGCTCGCTGTAACATGCCGCTGCAGCTAGCATGTTAAGCCCGCTGTAACATGCCGCTGCAGCTAGCATGTTAAACCCACTGTAACATGCCGCTGCAACTAGCATGTTAAGCCCGCTGTAACATGCCGCTGCGGCTAACATGTTAAGCTCGCTGTAACATGCTGCTGCGGCTAGCATGTTAAGCTCGCTGTAACATGCCGCTGCGGCTAGCATGTTAAGCTCGCTGTAACATGCTGTTGCAGCTAACATGTTAAGCTCGTTGTAACATGCCGCTGCAGCTAACATGTTAAGCCCGCTGTAACATGCCGCTGCAGCTAGCATGTTAAACCCACTGTAACATGCCGCTGCAACTAGCATGTTAAGCCCGCTGTAACATGCCGCTGCAGCTAGCATGTTAAGCCCGCTGTAACATGCCGCTGCAGCTAGCTTCAGGCTGTGTTGGAAAGCTAACTGTAGCCTCCTATTGATATGGATCGTCCTGCAAGTCATCTTTCATGACTTNTGTTGCAGCTAACATGTTAAGCTCGTTGTAACATGCCGCTGCAGCTAACATGTTAAGCCCGCTGTAACATGCCGCTGCAGCTAGCATGTTAAACCCACTGTAACATGCCGCTGCAACTAGCATGTTAAGCCCGCTGTAACATGCCGCTGCAGCTAGCATGTTAAGCCCGCTGTAACATGCCGCTGCAGCTAGCTTCAGGCTGTGTTGGAAAGCTAACTGTAGCCTCCTATTGATATGGATCGTCCTGCAAGTCATCTTTCATGACTTTTTCATTTTGATTTTCCTTCACATGTTTGACAACGAACACGTCTATAAAAGGCAAACTTCTTTATAAACAAGGCCTTAAAAACGCCCACCTGTATTATTCTCACTCATTTTCAGCATAGTTGTACTTCCACCATCCATTATTCAGGGCTGGTTCATTGGAAGATGTTGAAGAAGGGGCGGGGCTTGTCTCCAAGTTAAAGAGAAAGGTTTTTTTTTTCTGCCCTCCTTTTTTTAAACTGCTCCCATGGGCCAGTAACACTTTACAATAAGGACCACAAAACTGGCTTAGTTACGCAGTAACTAATGAGGAGCGAATCAGGGACTACTGCTTCATTAATGACTGACTAAGCTTTACATTACCGTGAAACTGGATAGATTGGCTAATGATTATTGAATGAATACTTAATGTTCAGTCATAAAATGACTGGAAACCTAATCAGGGACTAATCATTTATCAGTGATTAAATAGCTAATGATTAATTAATTAGTCTTATATGATAAGTATTTTACCTCTTTTCTGGTGAGTGGTTCAGATTAAGCAGGTGGACAATAAAACCAAATCTGTAACAACTTCTTTTACTATTTGCTTAACGACTAATCTTGATCAACAGTAGTTCTACAGCACTGGAGGGAAGTGAAAACTCAAAATGAGTTCTTAATGAGTAACGAATCATTAACTCATTAACTTACCATTAGTTAATAACCTAAATAATCATTTACTGCAGCCCATTCATTACCTTCATCTACATATTTTTTATGCCAACAAACAAAAATACAGAGCATTTCACCATGTGTGAACAGAGTAACGTTGACATGAAAGTAAATCAAGATAAAAAACTAAAAAACTGAACCTGCCTACCTGGGTAGTCTGTTAAAAAACAAAAAAAACAAAAGAAGGTTAAAAACATGTAAAAAGATGGACCTACTGGTTGGAGGTTAGCCCTAATAACACATAAACTCGTGTATACGTGGGTTCTCTCCAGGTTCTCGGGCTTCCTCCCACCATCCAAAGACATGCGTGTTAGGTTAAGTGGTCACTAAACTCTCCCTAGGAGTGAGTGTGAGCTTGAATGGTTGTTTGTCTCTTTCTGTGTAGGCTCTGCGATGGACTGGTGACCTGTCCAGGTGTACCTGCCTTACACCTGTTAAATGCTGGGATAGGCTCCAGCTTACCCACAATATTGAAAAATCACAATCAGGCTCACCAGGAGGTTTGTAGTGGGAGGAAATCTTATATTACCAGTTCATTTTGAAGTCGAAGCCTGTCCTAGTCACCTCTCCATGACATTAAATAAACACTAAAACCAAAAACAATATGTCTTTAAAAACTAGAAGCAGACCACCACCCATTGCTTTTCTTTTTTTTTTTATTGATGATGATTGTGTACATTATTTGTCATTTAGAAGCTCAAATGGCAAAGAAAAAATACTCCTATCTCCCCTTAGTAATGAATCCTTGAAAACCTCCTGGCTTCTGGTGGTAATCCGGCTCACCCCCAAAATCTAATCACATGTTCCTTATTCCATTTCTTGAAAATTTAATCAAAATCTGTCCATAACTTTTTGAGTTATGCTCAAATTTTCAATAAAAACTAAGCAAAACATAAAAAGCAGCAGTAGATCCTCAACATATGTAACTGGTTATCAGACTTGCTGGAAAATCCATCATCTCTAACACTGACAGGCTCCTACTGTCCTGGATATTGAGACAGAGTGTGAAATATAAGGGAACAAAGAGAACAGAGAAAGTATAAGAAATAAAAAATCCTTTTGGCTTTGGAAGATACATTTACAAAAGTCTTTGAAGTCTGATTTTAAAAAATATTTGACTCGCCTTCATCTTCGCTTGCAAGCTCCAGTTGCTGTTGCAGTTACTTTCTAGGCATAGACCTCTTATCTGATCAGCTACAGCCCAACTTTGCCTTTGAGAGAAAGCGAGAGTGAAAAAGAATTAAAGTAACACAACCAAAACCAGCCAACCACTGAATGCAACAATGTAGGAAGAGGTAGAAATCGATACGGCATTTCAACTTATCCCCCTCAAGGATGTAGGGAAGAAAGGATGACTGAGTAGCAGCAGGAGTCTTAACATGGAAGAGCAACCAGATAATTGAAGGGAAAAGAGCTCAGCATCTAATTCTATTATCAGACAGTCCCTGTTGCAGACACTGTGTGCATGCAATTTGAAGGACAGCTGGAGGTGACAGAGAAACATGCATCTTTGTAGACATGTTAGATTATAAAGGAGCACAAGATGCAAAACCTAAATTTATTTCAGTGACTGACAGCAAATTATGCAGCATTTAATAGGACTTTGTTTGTATCTAGCTTCCTTCATGTCTGTACAAACCCCAGAAGAAATATTAATTATAAGATTTAGAAACAGAGATGTTCAAAGGAGGAGCAGGACGCATAAACGCCAATCAACCACAGCATTAAAATCATCCACATTATGTAGATTCCTCTGTGCTGGCTATGATCTCTTTATCTGCACTCTCAGGCTCATGGACCTCCGTGGATTGGGCTTTTTCCAGCATGTTGATCAGGTCGGTGTATCGAACAATATAGAGTGCTGTTTGACTTGATAAACATCCATCAGAAGTTCGTTGTCCTCAGATTACTTTAAGGTAGAAAAATGGAATATGAACACCAAAAGCCTTTAAGTGTTCGATCTAAACATTCAGTTTCTAGTGTTCTGATTGACTTAAAGCCGCTGTGACACTAAAATAAAGTCACTGAAATGTGCACAGATTTTTATTTTTTTTTATTTGATTTTTTTATTTGATTGTTGGATTTTATAACACAAACTGTAAGCATGTTACCTTACTTTGGTAAATGGTCTGTACATATCTAGCGCTTTTATCCAAAGTGCTTTACATGTACATCACATTCACCCATTCACACACACACATTCACACACTGATGGTGGAAGCTGCCATCAGGACCCATCAGGAGCAATTAGGAATTTGGTGTCTTGCTCAGGGACACCTNCAGGACCCATCAGGAGCAATTAGGGATTTGGTGTCTTGCTCAGGGACACCTCGACATGAGTTCTCCGGGCCGGGATCAAACCAGCAACCCTTGGGCTGCAGGACGACCACTCTACCCACTGAGCCATGCTACACTTGTAATGGAAAGCACATGTATGTTAGAATTTTGGAGGCCAGAAGAGTTTCCATGGAGATCTTTCACTTATAAAATTACATAAGACAGTGGAAGAGATTCATTTCAGCTGCAAATAATTTGGTTCAGGGGTCTGTTTACAGCAGTTTCCTTTTTTTTTTTATGTCGTCAGAGATCTTTGGTAAAACCTTAAAAGTGGAAAGTGAAAAACATAAATAAATATTTATCAGAAATAAATGGGAAAATTGCATCCAACAGAAGCTGTTTGATTTTGTGAGGATTAGTGAAACGGCAGGAAATTACATGACAAAAATGTTAAAAAGCAATTCCTGAAAATCACGAGTCAGCAGATTCTCATGGCAGCTGCATGAAGCAGCGAGTGATTTTACACAATGTTGGTCTCGTGTGAGTGAGACCTGACGACGCAGAGTGATGACTAAGAGGTGACAAAATGTCAGACTGAGACTTGTGGTAATACACTATCTCTATTTCCTATCATCCCCACCAAGCAAGGCAAATAAATCCATAAGCACCATGTTGGAGCTCGCTGCCATTTTCTGCTGTCACAATCATTTTATTTTCCCCTTAATATTTCTCTGCCTCGCTCTCTGTCTTTCTCTCCCGCAGGCCTTGGTTCCCACATTTGCTCCACAAGCATAATATCCACCCGCTCCTGTCATGCTGCCTGACATTTCATCCCCAAAATGGGTCAGGCAGGCAGGTATGGGCTGTGATGGAAACTCACTAAAACATTCACCACAACAGCATATGTGGAAAAAAACATGCAGCTGCGTGTGCAAAACTACACAGCTCTTCATACATGTTAAATGGACGCAGTATCCAGATTGTGTGCTAAAACACAAAGACAGACAGACGGACGGACGGACGGACGGACGGACGGACGGACGGACGGACGGACGGACGGACGGACGGACGGACGGACGGACGGACGGACGGACGGACGGACGGACGGACGGACGGACGGACGGACGGACGGACGGACGGACGGACGGACGGACGGACGGACGGACGGACGGACGGACGGACGGACGGACGGACGGACGGACGGACGGACGGACGGACGGACGGACGGACGGACGGACGGACGGACGGACGGACGGACGGACGGACGGACGGACGGACGGACAGACAGACAGACAGACAGACAGATAGATAGATAGATAGATAGATAGATGGATAGATAGAGCTTCTCTGTCATGGAGGGGGCGTTTATTATTGTGCCCTGCAGTTTTCTGCTCATCTGCTCCTCATCTGGGTCTAGCTCCCTACCCAGCACGGGACTGGTCTTTTTATTTATTTTTATCCAAATTATTAACTAAAGTGTTAATGATTATTAAAGTAATGAGCCGAGTGACGATCCATGGTCCGGCCCCTGGTAATGCTTAGTGATCAGGAATCCCTTTTCTTTACATATTAATCCCCCGATTGTGGAAAATAGTGGAAAAGCTGAGGGTGAAAAAGAGAAAACGTAACTGAAGCTCATCACAAAAAGCTCAGGCTTGTTCTTTCTACATGTGCCAACCATGGCGATCTCTCGGCTCAAGAACTGATGTGAGTGCTAGAAGGGTGAAGAAACTGACATGTGACATTGTACTGCCTCATATCAAGCACAGTTTGCATCCACAGTTCTTCTCTGGGCCTCCACTGGTCGGTGTTCCCATGTTTCTCTTAGGATTGTGCATCACAGTCCATCCAGATCTTTGAGATTCTTCATATTTTGACGCTTGCTGGAGATATTCTGTCAGAAATGTGTAATCTGCAGCACATTTACAGACCGAGTTTAGAAGTGTTAATAAACAAGCCTTGATGCTTGTGTCTGAAAAAGTTTGAGCTTTGAACTGTGAAAGTTGTGTATGAGGTTGTGGAAAGGTGATGGTACACCTGCATGGGAACGTTTTAGTTGTGTATAAGATCAATCAGTGTGTGTATGTGTGTGTGCGTGGGTTTTTTGCCGTCTGTAACTGATTCTATGACTGAAAACATGACATGAATACAATCCTTATACTGCAGTTTCTATGGAAATAAAGGTAATGTTTTTCCTTATAAGGTTTGGGTCACGTTAATTCATCAAATTTCAAGTTGAGAAAACAACATTAAAGAGGATTTCTCTGCAGTTAAACACAGAAAGAAGGCTAAAAAACACAAAAAAAACAAAGGGAGGGGCCCAACTAGCTTCATAAGAAGCCTGAAGCACCTCATCTAACTTCTAACTTTCAAAAAACCTTCGTATTGGCTCCTACTCTCATATTTTCAGCTGCTCGTATGTGTAATCTTAATCTGTCGGTCACAACTCAAATCTTTTGAGCATCGGTGAGGATTGGAGATGGACCAGGAAATGGGATGTTTTGCCCTTTTGCTAAGCTCTCTTTTCACCATCACAGACCAAAGCAGCATCTTCATTACTGCTGATGAAGCCCCAGTCCATCTGACCCTCTTGTGTTGCTTCCTACTAAAAGTCATGAACAAAATCCCAAAACATAAGCTCCTCTGCTTGAGACAGAGGCCTGGCCATGACCTGGAGGGAGACTTCACCCTTTTTGTTTGACAACACTTTCTCTGTGTGGTGGCATGATTGTCACAAGCCATTATAGAGTGTAAAATGTCAAGATTATCAGACAGGCACAGCAGGCTAAAAAAAACAAAAAAAACTTTTATAACTTATTGATCTAAAAATAAAAGCTGCAGGAGCAGCCAATGAAATCTGAAAAAGAAACAGAAGAGAATACTGAGGGAGGTAAACAGACGTTTTACAACAGCTGTAGTCTCACCGAGACCTGGCGTGTGGTAAGGTCAGAAAGTGTAACTAAGTGAAATAGACAAAGGACGCAGTTAACCACAAGCCCAATTCCAACAAAGAATGCTGTGTATAATGGAACAAATATGGGAATGATCATTAGCCCATATTTTATTCCCAATAGAACATAACATGTGAGGTGTTCAGAATCAGACATTTTACCATTTCATGGAACACATTTACTCATTTTGAAATTTATAACAGCAACACATCTTAAAAAATTGATACGTAGTCTGGAAAAGTAATTGGTCCAAACCAAAATAACTGGAAGGTCATTTGACAACTAATTAGGTTACTTAGTAAGACGCCAGTGACATGCATGGAGCATTTCAGAGAGGCAGAGTCTCTCAGATGTAAAGCTGGACAGAAGTTCAACAGTCTGAGACAAACTGGGTCTTAAAGTTCAGTCAGACATCTCACAAGTGGATGGATGGAAGTTTTATCGAGCTCTGTGTTGAGTAATGGAGGTCCAGGAATGTCGAGCAGCTAGAATCCTGCATCAGACCAGAATGGAACGACATTCCTCTCCTAAAACTCCAGCAACTGGTCTCCTCACGTTCCACAATGCTACACAGTGCTAAACATGGAACTACTTTTTTACTGATGTTAACATTTCCAACTTATATTGAACTAATATTGAACAATATTGCAGACAAAATGCATCGATATCAACAAAACTGAATTATATGTGATGCCCTGAGCAGGAAATGTAAGACAGCTGGTAAATTTTTAAAAGTTCTGCATCTTCACTGGTTGCAATGTGATTTTTGTGATTTTGTATTGATGTTAAAATCTTATTGCTGCCTAGTAAAGCCTTGCATGGGCTTTTTACATGCAGCTTATTTAGCTGCTAGACATCCCTGCTTTAAAGTTCCTTTTTAAGCCTTTGGACATATTGATTTTGTATTTATTTAATTAATTATACTTTTAATATGTATTTATGTGAGTCAATTGTTTGCCACGGAGCTGCAACCTTCACATCCATCCATTATCTTTTTCCATTTCGGGTCGCAGGTGAGCTGGAGCCTATCCCAGCATTTTAACAGGTGAGAGGCAGGGTACACCCTGGACAGGTCCCCAGTCTGTCGCAGGGCCAACACAGATAGAGACAAACAACCATGCGCACACACACACACTCCTAGGGAGAATTTTAGAGTGTCCAATTAACCTAACATGCATGTCTTTGGACGGTGGGAGGAAGCCAGAGAACCCGGAGAGAACCCACGCATACACGGGGAGAACATGCAAACTCCACACAGAAAGGCCACGCCCCCAAGGTTCAAACCTCCCCCCGTTTTCACATGGAAGAGATCTAATTTGATTTAACTGGAAAGGTACACAGCTTTCCCATAGTGAGCCTAAATTTTGAGTAGTAGTTTAAATCTGGAGAAGCAACGCTGTCATCCCAATTTATTAGCAAATAGATCCCAACTGTTCCAATAAAAGCCAGGACAAAAATGATATCGAATGTGTAAATTCAGATGAAAGCAGCACCGGTCCTGGCCCTCTTTTACCAACTGAGACAATCTTTCTACAGACTGGGCGAAACCTTAAGCTCCTCTTACACACAGAGAACTTGTGAAGGTGTTAAGAGCGTGACTTGTCTCTTAAAAGCATCGAGACCTGACCTTGAAACCATTAATGCACTAATTTGACCGATAAGAGCTCCCTTGGGGTTGTGATTGCCTCTTAATCCTTATCGTTTCATGTCCACCTGATTGTTTCACAACGGCTGGTTGCATTTAGTGATTGAAGGAAAGGGAAGAGGGTGGGGTGAGGAAGGGACTTTAAATAGAAGCACGGCTACTCATTTTCTTGCACGTAGACCAGTTCCATGCAATGTACCATCTTCACCTTATTTGAAGGGAGAATTAATGACCACTTAGGTGTGGTTGTTGCTAATTCAAGACTTCAGGTGTAAAGCTGGAGAGCAACTATATTAGGACAGAAAATGGTGTGTTATCTGTTGTTTAAGTGTGTAGGTGTGTTTGTGGGGAGCTGTCAATGGGTATGCAGTGATATGATACGCTGGAGAGTCTGACAGACTCCTCAGAGTGTGTGTGTGTGTGTGTGTGGGGGGGGGGGTCACCTCCTACACTCTATTACAACTGAGATATTGTCTGCTGATCATGTGAAGGGGCGGCTGGGCCGAGGAGATGGGGGCTGAGGGCTAGCAGGCATGCTGCAGGTATCAGTGTGCTGTAAATGCTCATTTAAAAAGAAATCTGTCTCTAGTACTCTTTATCTCTCCATCTGTACCATACGGTGAGGGTGGGAGTAATTGCTGTTAAAAAATAGTCTGTTCTATAGTCACTGTATCACACTGCTTCCTTAAATGATGCATGAATGAAAAAAATGTGTCACACTATGTCAAACCGGTGGCTACAACAATTCTCTCAACATCAGTTCTTCTGCACTCAAACGCCCTGCAGCAGTTATTAATATTACATTAATTTACATCTCAAATCCAAATCAAATCAACAATTGTTCTGTCGCAGAAATGTTCTGAAAAGTCTTCATCTGATCAAAAATGCTGCAGCGAGGGTTCTGATTTCTCCAGTTTTATCTTCTCTCCATTGGCTCCCTGTTAAATGCAGAATAAAATTTTAAATTTTTCACATAAAGCTCTTAGTGGTCTCAGAGTTCCAGACTGCAGGTTTACTGGTGCTTCCTAGAGGTTCTAACGGTAGAACGGGAGGCAGAACCTTCAGTTATCAGACCCCAGCTCTCAGTTTGCTTTCAGGGTGCAGAAATTAGTCATACTGCTGCAGCATTAGACTGCTGGGATGTCCCATGATGCACTGACCACATCCCTTCACCCTTCTCTGTCTTCTACACTCTTCATGTATAATATGACATTGTTATAATTTGTGTTTCTCTTCTTTCCCTGCAGAGTGATGGTGATGCTGACTCCTCTTTCCTGTCCTCTTCATCACCTTTAAGACAGATTGCTGCCTTTCTTCGTTCTGGTTCTGCTGGAGGTTTTTCTTGCTCTAGAACGGCCAAAGAGGTCATTTTTACTGTTTGAAATTTGCATACTCAATAACTTATAAAAAGTTTATAAAATCATAAAGCCTTGCTGGTCCCTGGCTTTTCCAAAATAATGTAATTTTTACTGAAACTATAATAATTAATATGTAAAGGACAGAAGAAATATGATCATTTCTACCCGTTTTGTCTGCAGGCGGCTACTCTGACCACACATTTTGTGCTGTTCCATCTTTAGTTTCCTGATGTTCTGGATCAGATGTTGTGAAAGTCTTTTTCAGGGTGTACTTTTATTTCTGTTCCTTAGCTTCTTTTGTCCTGGAATCTTCTGTGTTTTGGTTTCTTGTTTGTAGCCACACCCTTGTTTGTGATTGTTGCTCCTGATTAAACTCACCTGGTTCAATAATATATTTTGGATTATTGCACTCGTCTGCCTCCTGCCTTGTCGGTCCACTTGCTCTTCACCATTGTGACATATGCACTTGGATGTTTAGATGTATGTTTTTGTGACACAAGAAGCTAAAATTGTTGCTTTATAGCTTGTTTTTGTAAAACATAATTTGATTATAACTGATATTATCTTAGCTGTATGGAGGGAATTAAGTGAAACTTTAATGCAGCGATCAAAATCCCAGCTGGTAGCCGCTCCATTGTTTACTAGTGAATTATTTCTTATCAACTGGTTTATATGACCAGAATCATATTACATTAAAAGTAAAGGTTGAGTGAAGGGAGCTAACCCTTCAGCTAGCTGCTACTTCACTCAGGAGTAATCTAAGCCACCTCCCGAACTTGGTTTGAAGGTGGAAGCAGGAAAGATTTCCCTGATAGTGGAGGCAACAGACCAGAGCAGCACGATTCCATCAAATGTTTTACTGCAGGAGCAAACAGACCCGATGGAAAGACGAGGAAAATAACTTCTTGCTATCGTCACAGTGTTTAGTTCACTTGGCAAAGAAGCCGTCCCATAAATGCCGGGTCTCCCACATTATACAAATAACATCTCGCACATGTTTTTAGATTTTATCTAAATAATTTTGGGCCACCATTCCTTTGGTCATGGAACATTTGGCCCACGGCCCCAGCGCTAGAGACGTCCACCTCAGCTCCAGGACCAGACTGAAAGCTGCTGCTGGCTGATCCCGTCCTGGCTTACAGTCACATATTAATGCCTTTTCATGACCAGTGTGGAGGAAAACATTCAAAAAGTTCTGTAACATGTTGTAGACTTTTAATCAGCTGGAGCTTTTAAGGGCGCTTTAACTTTTAGTCTGTTCATTTTTGACCAGGGATATTTTCTATTTCTTTTTTACTGCTTTGAACTGAAATGCAATTAAACGCATTTTTCTGGACTTTACTAGAGCTTTAGTTTACAATATTAATGTCTGTGTCTATTATTAGATTAGACGTCTACTCAAACATACTTAAATTAAAAACTATGCATTAACTAAACATGCATGTCTTTGGATGGTGAGAGGAAGGCCGAGTACCTGGAGAGAACCCACACATACACCTCATGTATGTGTGGGTTCACCAAGGCTCAAACCAGCGACCTTCTCACTGTGAAGCTGCAGTGCTGACCACCACACCACCGTGCTGTATTATATCATAATACTTATATAATTAGTATTTACATCATGATAGTATAATGGGGAAAATCTACTAGAACACTGTAATTTCCCTCTGTGACAAATAATGTATTTTGTATTTAATTTGTTTTAATTGGTTTTTAATTGGACTACGGCTGATTTGATTGACTTTGGACTGTATCTCTTAAAGTGCCTTGAGATGACTTTGTCTTGAATTGACGCTATACAGATAAAGCTGAATTGAAATGAACTGAACTGAAATTAAAATGACATAAGTCCAAAATTAGTGGATTGTTGCTTAATGCAATTAACAGGCTCAACGTGGGAGAGCTGCACACAATGAAGACCGCCACCAAATGACGGGGTCACAGCTGTTTTGGAGCTACGGCTGTTGCGACTGGCCTGGGGGTTTGAAGACCAGCCAGGCGGTTGTCAGAGGAGGGCGGGGGAGCTGAGCTTGCCTTCAGGTTCAGGAGCCCAGCCCAGCCAGTTCGTCTGAGCTGCATGGGTAATAGTCCATGTCTTTTATTTGCATATTTTACAAAACTTACAGACTTTGCAGGTTAATGCCCATTTTTTCCCATCATTAGATTATTGGTTTTGTTTTTTTTTCACAGCAATGCTCAATTATCATATTTCATTAAACTATGGAAAAATGTTGATGAAATTCCCCTCTCTGTAATAGTTGCAGTGAAGGTTAAATCTGAGGAAATGCATTTACTCAAGTCAAACCCTGGGGTTAATAGTCTGCATACAACTCTGAATTTGAACAAAACAAAGCAGTGCAGAGCTGAACCATGAGCCCTACCTATACATTGAGGTTAAACGTCAAAGACAGAAACTGCTTGCAGGCAAAGCTGTTTGTCAACAACAAACCTTCCAGGTTGGGATTTCACAACAGCAACCATTACCACTAAGAGAATGAATAGAACTACAGCAGCAAGGTCAAATTCCACTGCTTTAGTAGGCATAATAATAATATTATAAAGCACTTTTCCTAAACTGAGGTCAGGGGAAAACAGAAATGGCTGGTAGGAAGGTGAATATGATGAGAATACCTTCTGGCCTGAGCTGCCGTGGCCTGCAGCCAAACAGTCATTACTTTAACAGGATAACGCTGAGGAAAGAGAGAATTTTGCATTCTGTACAGGACCCATTAAAATTAAATCAAGGATCAGAAGTACATTACTCTGCCCCTCTAATTAGTTATTTATTTTTTCTTAGAAAAAAAATTCTTCCACATCTCTCATTGCCCTACCTAGTCTGGATTTATCCACCGCGGTGAAGAAAATCAACTATCACAGAGCAAAACAGAAAAAGCTGAAGGGTGTAGGGAAGCCAAGACCTGATGTTTAAACAACAGCACTCAGTAATGAAAAAGGAAAACAAGCTAGAGATAGACATAAATACTGTGCATTATTTGTAGATGTCTTCCTCCGTCCTGCCCTTCATTCTCCTCTGAGGACATTTGAGAGCAGTTCAATGAGCAGTCTCACAGCCTGGCCAGAGCCATTAAGACAACCCTGTTTACTTCTGTTGCAATCGATTCTCAGCACAGCAAATGATCTCTGGCAATATAGCCTCAAAGTGTTTGATGATGGATTCCCACACAGAGACAAACAAATAAATACACCTACAGTGCGTCCGCGTATGAATCCTTAAAGAGAAATCTTTTAGAGATCTAATTGTTGGCTTCACTCCCTCAGGCAACGTCTCCACCTCTCTAACCGAGCCACAGTCAAAGCTTAGCATATGTATGAAATTACTAATGTGGTAATAAATGCTCTAAGTGAAAGTCGTGAGAGCAGCGACTCTTGGGGAAGTAGACAGAACAGCATTTCTCTGTCCTCTATACGTGGACCGCCTGAAATCATGTTACATTAACCCTTGAAGCACTTTTGAGGACCAAATGTCTACTTTCTGCTTATTTTATATTTTTGTTTCTTAATATCTGCTTCAGTTCAAAAGCTAACTGAATGACACAGGACCAGAATTTTTCTTTTATTATGTTTGAAATTCCATGATTTGCTTTTTTGAATTTTGTATAGAATAGAAGACAAGCGTAATGTCAAAATTCTTTATAGAAAGACTGATATGGTCCCACTGACTCCCATTATAAACACATATTTTTGATACACTATAATCCTCATATATTATAATGCGTATTTTGTGTTTTTCACATAAAAATTGATTTCCTATCACAAAAAGGCACAAAAACCTAAAAATATAGTTTTTATTTATATTTTTAAGGCTGTTGAAAAGATCTAATGTAAAAAAAATACAAAGGTGGGAATAAATTTTATTTACATTTTTTGGCCACTCATCAGGAGTACAGTTTAGTACATGACGGTAAAAGGTGTACGTTTTTTATACAGACACCTCATGCCTTGACCTTAACTGAGTGCATGCTACACAGTATTGTAGGTCCGGTGGGTCCGTTTGGTTTATGTGGATACATAAAATGTGCTTTTAAATCAGTTTATCGACTCTACTGATGGTAAAGAAGACGGTTCTTTGAAAATGACATGATTATTGTAGGGCAGATGTTTCCACTGATAAATCCTCTGAGTTGCATATTAAGTTAAAGGTTGCAGGAATTTATGTGGTTGAAAATTTCTTTTGTGTGTGATGCGACAGGTTTTTTATCAAACATGCATAGATGCACGTGCACAAACTACTCTGCCTACAGATATTCCTCTGGAGCTTTGTCTGGAAACCTATTAGCTAAGATTCTTTCTATTTGTTGCTAAAGTCTGAAAAAGAGCTCCAGATGTGTCACAGAAAACACTGTTGATGGTCCCAGCATTTTACTATATTTAATATTTCTGGTAAATCTCCACTTGGGTTCTTTATTCTATTTTGTCCATTTTTGCTGAATGCATTGCATTCCCAAATCCAGTACAGTTTTTACCCCCTTTTTTATTCCAAACTTTTAACTACAATCCAGTTTCTGGAAAATCACAACTGTCCTGGCTTGTGCAGCAGATCACAATGGACACAGGTTATAGTAAAAACAGTAAGAAAATAGTAGGAGACAGTCGAGGTAGGACATGTCTCACTCATTGTCTTTAAAGATTATTGGAGCATAGTGATGGGACGTATTGCACCGACGCTTCAGAGCAAGTATCGAGTAATTCTGGGAGTATTTCAGTGAAGCGTGTATCAAGGGTTGTATTGTGTCAGAGTTACATAGCTGATTACATCCTAGCTGTACTAAGTGACTGGTGCAGAAAGTGGCTCAGATCTAGCCACGAGCCTCATCTATGCCGTGCCAATTTAGGTTTCCGCTCCCCCCCAAAAAAAGAACTGATTAAACCAAAACACAGTCTCAACAGAAATTAATAAAATCTCCTCCGATCGTGCTGGTTAAACAAGCACTTCCGTTGCACTCTGCCTGGATAAACATTATATTATAATATATATATTATTTAACAGCACACAACAACACACTTTGGGCCAAACGATAGTTTATACACATAAAATGCAGTTATATAAGATATATGTGGCATTAGAACATGGTTAGCTCACATGATGAGATTTCTGGTTAAACATGTTGGAGATCATGGGTTCAAGCCCCAGTGAGGGGCATGTAACTTTTGTCAGTTTTTCCCTGGTAATTAATATTGATATAGTTTAAGCTCATGTAGATGATATAAATAACCATAATATACTTATTATAAAATATGCTATTTGGATATCAGCAGATTCTGTGGTTACATTTGTTTGTCAGTTTTTCTTGACACAAACTAGTGACAATTCAATTCAAATTTAATTAAATAAACATATTTAAAAACAAACTAATTCAGCTCCATTTTCATCCTGTTTCTTCTCTGAGCTCCCTCCAGCCAGTAAAAGTCAGTCTGACATTAACTCTTGTTTTATTTGTCACTCTGTCACTTTTTTTTCTGTCTTCTCCTCTCTTCCACTGATGATGTTCTCTTGGGTTTCTTGGCTGAATGGTGTGGGTTTAAAATGGCCACTGTGTTGATAACCAGTTGCTGCCGTATGACACGGTGCCATAAAGCTAAACAAAGTGGTTGCGTAAGGCTCCGGGCTTGGACAGAAAGCTGTGAAGTGTTGTTTCTCCAGCTTGGGCAGTTTCAGGAATGCAAATAATGGATGTCAGAGGGCCATCAAAACTGGTCAAAAACGGAGTTTTAAGGTTAGAAACTGATGTAGTGGTGATGTAGTGATGTAGTTGATACGAATAGATGTGATTGTGTAATAAAGTCTCATATCAACACACCTACAGTGAAAGGCCAAGCAAGAAAATAGTTAAACAACTTAATTATCTAGAGAAATTCCGGTAAAAGAAAGACAACAATTAGAATCACTGCACACAGCCAGTAAACACTGGTTGACTTTATCTCTAAATACAAACAATAGAAGAAATAAAACAAATATCCCCATGGTGCAGACTGTCTCTTTCTCTACTTTCCTTCCTTTATTGGTTTCGCTTTGTGTTCGCTTTCTGTTTGAGTGTAACTGGGCATGATGCTCTGGGCCACAAATGCTACCTCGCCTGCACACCTGTGACTCATCCACCAATCGGTACATGGCTTAAACCCTGGCTCTGTTCGTCATTATTTGCCAGATTAGTCAGTATGCCAGCATGTAATGGAACAGCCAGCTCCTGTTCTGCAACTTCCTCATGTCCATTGGAAGCCTGCCTAACTCTGTTTCCCTCAGATCATCTGCTTTCACCTGCCATCCTTGCCCAGCACCATGCCAGTTGTCTCTTCACTCATCTCCACCAGCCAACAGCACTTCACTCTGCTCTGTCACTCTGCTCTGCTCTTCCTGCCACTCAGCCAGGACCCAGCACTCATTTGCCAAGTTCTCATCTCAGCTCACTCTGCTCTCCAGCAGTACTTAGCTCATCTCCATTTGCTTAAATTTGAACTGATGCAGGCCTCCTCTGAGTCCACAAAATGCATATATTTTAATATACCAATATAATCAATATGCAATATGGATCTTTGAATTGGAGCTCATCAAAGATGAACTGAACCAAAGCAGAAAAGTGTCCTAGATTCTAAACGACTAAACATTATGCTTGCAAATTATGACAGCTGTGTCATTTCCGCTAAAGAAGATTCGGACCATTCAGCTTTTCTATGTACTGTCCAACAGCCAGCATTCCTAACTGAGAGGGCACAATAAATCCTGAACTATATAAACATATACAGACAAAGTCGTTTTCAGATTGACCTCAATTTTTTCACCAATTCGGTGCGAATCCACATTCTCTGCCTAAAACAACAGCTTAGCTTTGTTATAGAAGAGCCTGTCTGCTAACTGATGGCTGTTCTATGAAGCTGAAATAAGGGAAAGTCTCGCTTATTTTGATAAGTCTGGCTCTTCAAAACAATCTGTTCCATCATTGTGGTTTAAATAAGTCCCAGCTGAGTTCCCACGGTAACAAGTCTACTTTGGACCAGGCTAACTGTGAAGTTACCTCTGTAAAGGGGGAGGTCATGTATTTGGCAGCATTGGGTTTGTCTGTCTGTCTGTCTGTTGCAACATACCTTTTAAATTTTTATTGAAATTATCAGGAAATGTTAAATGGAATTAGGAACAAGGGATTAGATTTGGAGGCTGATCTGGATCACCACCTGGATCCCAGAATTTCCGAGGTCTGCGGTCTCTGAGTGCTTCTAGTTTCAGCTTTGTCTCGAAGAATGTCTGTCGGGTCGAAAAGGGACTCCCAAAAGAAGATTCTGGGAAGACCCAGGACAGACGGGAGGGATTACATCTTTTGACTGGCCTGGGAACACCTCGGGATCCCCGAGCTGCAAGAAGAGGCCAGACAGAGAAGTCTGGGCTTCCCTGCTTAGCCAGCTGCCCCCACGACCGGATGGATGGATGGATGGATGGATGGATGGATGGATGGACGGATGTTGAGATAATATTAAGATGCTTTTTTCCATACGTCAGAGCAAGAATAGGAAAAAGGTTTACTTTCAGCTCTAGAAAATTTGCTTTGTTGTTCACATTATCATTTCACTGTGACCTTCATCACACTTCAGTGTGAATGGTATGTGGCCATGCAATGACATACATGTGCATGTATGTGGGTACATGTGGGAAAACACGACGGCACACAGTGTGCTGTGTTTATGGAAGTAAGTGTGGATGCTTCACTTGTTTGTGTATTAATTTGGAAGTTCTTGCACAGTTGAACCAACACAATTATGCCCAGTTGATGAATAAAATGACTAAATATTGGATTACCGAGTTTCAGTTGCAGAATTGTGCTGTTTCACTGTGATATCAAAGTCTGATGAAATACATGACCGAGGTCACTTTGACACAAATCGGATATGTATCCGATCTAGGACCACATAAAAAAAATCGGATTTGTGACTGCCATTAAAAAAATCTGATAGGAGTCACATGTTATGGGCAAAAACTCAGAATTGAGCTGCAGTGTGAACGGAGCCCTAAACAAAGCAGTAGCATGACAGAGTTCTGGATTTACATACAGTCCAGTTAGTGACTCCAGTGGCATCTACATAACTCAATTCCAGTTAAAGTAGAACATTGTCTCTCTCCGGTGTCTCGTAACGTGCCTCGACACAGAGACAGACGTTTAAATTTGTCTGAAGTTGTTCAACCAAATCACTTTCTGTTTGTTTGTCTGCAGACGAGTGGAAGACAAAGAGATAAAAAGTCATTTTTCACTGAGGCACAACTCTTCTGAGACAAGTCTGGCTTTTCCTCTGCTGAGTTACTCGCTTTTCTGCAGTTAAAAACGTAACATCTGTCAAAGAGAGGAATGCCAGCTGTTTCCATATACAGTGTTTTTTTTGTTTTTTTAACCTAGACACTTTAAACGCTTTTTTTGGGTTCAGCTCAATTTATTTTTGACTTGCGAGTTTGCTTATAGTGCTAAGCCCCATGGTTTGCCACACATTTCACTTTTCCAGTTGCTCTGAGTAACACTGAGACACATTCAAAAAAGTTTCCATTTCATTCTTTCTGTGATTCATTAGCAGAAAGAACAAATTCATTTCTGGCCATGAGTAAGCTGGGAATAATGTGCTTTAGTCAAACACTTGGTTATGCACCCATATGGTGCCATGTTTTTCCCTCTTATCACCCAGGGGCATAATAGCATCAGCTAAAAGCCTTGAAAGCAAATACTGACACCTTCCAGTGCAAGTGCTGAGGCTCACAGATGCACCGGGAGGGAAGCCAGCTGGAGGGAAAAGGCAGGGGCAAGGTTGTAAAGGAGGAAAGTGGGAAGGAGACATGTGTCAAGTTATTTCTTTAGACACCGCAGAGCAGCAGCCAGGATGCTGTGGTAAGCAGATGGACTTGTGAGAGCCATATTTTATATTTCACCGGTCCAATGTATCAGACACAACTTTGACAACATCTAGTGGCAAGACGTGACACTCTGGGATGTGTGTGGATTTTGTTAGTACATCCTTAAAAATCTGCCCAAACATCATCTGCTGATTTTCAGTTCACTTCCTGTAGAGGAAAACTTGTCTTTTCACAGGCACATTGTCCAAGAATGTGTACAATGGTACCAAGAAAATCTACTTCTGTGCGCTTTCTAGGCCAAAGCTCAGAAATTCAACCTCCCTAATTTGCTATTACCTGCATGCTGATGTGTTCAGGTGCCTGGTTAGATGCCAAGCCCTGTTCACAACAGCGGAAGACTTCTACCTGAGCAGATGTCAGATATTTGTCAGGACTTTGACCTAAATTCCCCACAGAATGTCTAGACTGATAACTACTATTCGCCAAAGATAAAAGTGGTCCTGCTGTTCCCATATCTTTTTTAGGCTCTTACCCCCCACAAATCCTGTTTGTTGTCACTTGGCTGGTGCCTCTTTTAATGGGTCATCTATTTACAAAGTCAGAGACACCAATTAGAAAAGAGGTGGAGAGCTCCAACTGACCTGCTTTCTGGCGTTCCTGCTGAGATCCCTGCAGGGAGTCTATGGACTCATCGAAACAACTCTTGTAATGCTCTGCTCAGACCTAATCTATTCTTCAAATCTGCACTTTGTTGCACATTTTGCTTCGTTTTTCTCCTTCCCTCCTGCAGTGACAGATTTCCGTTTTAATCATTAACTAAATTCCCCGTGAACACTGATCACTGGAGCCAACTCTTGGTTTGATAGAGTGAAGCAGTAGTACAGTACAGCCAATTTTCAGACTGATCTATGAATTTGATCTATTTTGTTTTGAAAAGAAGGTCATATCCAGTCTCTATTATGTCAAGTTTTCTATTATTTTACAATGGATTTGTGTACCTGCCAACTCCTCCATAGCTTACACTCAGGGGCTTTTATTCCCCGTTTCATTCCTTTCCAAATCAGGCCATATGTCCCCCCACAACCTAAAAATAAATTAATTCATTAAGAAATAATAACAGCAACAAAAACAACAATAAAAAAATAAAATAAATAAATAATAATAATAATAATAACAATAACAACAACAACAATAATAACAATAATAAACTTTCAATCAACAATATCACTAAATCTTCTCCTGCCTTAAGAAATGAATCTTTTATGAGCTCCTTCGAGCACCAGACAAAGGAGACTTCTTAAAGAAAGTAAAGCTTTTGGCCACATTTGACCCTGTAATGCAGGATCACTTGGCCAAAATTAAAATGGTGTCAAAAGATGACTTTGATGGACCTGAGGTGATGAAATCCTCAACCTTCCTCAACAGACAACTGGCTTCCAGATGATAACATTTTCTCCATGAGATTTCTCCAGAGAGTCCGACCACTGCAAAAAGCCTTCTCCAGCCCATCCCAGAGATTCTCAATTTCACAATCTGAGCCCCGTGAATCCTCATTGTCATCTTGGAATATGGCCATGCCATCAGAGAAGATGGAATAATCTGCTCACTCAGTATATTCAGGTACCAGCTGACCTCATTCTATGGACACATAATGTTGCTGAACCTAGACCTGARCCTAGACCTGAACCTAGACCTGAACAACTGCAGCAACCCCAGACCATAGCCTGCCCCCACAGGCTTGTACAGTAGCACTAGGCATGATGGCTGCTTCTCTTCATCCTCCTCKYTTCTTACCCTGATGCTCCATCMYTCTGGAMCAGGWTRGATCTGGACTCATCAGACCACATGGCCTTCTTCCATGGCTCCAGAGTCCAGTCTTTATGCTCCCTAGCRAMCTGAAGYCCTTTTCTCTGGTTAGCCTCACTGATTACTGGTTTTCTTTTGGCTACACAGCTGTTCAGTCCCTTGAGTTCCTTTCATTTTGTTCACGTGGAAATGTTCTTACTTTCACTATTAAACAGCCCAGAGTTCTTCTGCTGTTATTCTTCCATCTGATTTCATTGAACATTGTTATCACCCATCACATCATTTGGGATGTTTTTCTGACCACATTTCTTCCTAGAACACGATGGTTCCCACCATCCTTCCAGTTTTTAATTAGGGTTGGACAGTTCTGAACCCAGATTTAGTAGTTTGTTCTTCTCCTTAGACGTTTTCTCTGCTTGATGCCAATGATCTGACCCTTCTCTAACAGACTAACATCTTTTCCATGAGTACAGAAAGTGTCTTTACACATGGTTGTTTAAGAAAAGAGGAGCTACTCATTGCATCAGTTGGGGTTAAATAACTTGTTGCAGCTGGAAGATGATCATCCAGCAGCAATGATCCATCAGGAGGCTCCTACCTGTTTGTTAAGTAAAATCCAGATGGTGATTCACACTGAGGACACAATCAATTTTTAAACCCTAACCTGCCTTTTATGTTTTTTTTTGTTTGTTTGTTTTCTGTTTTGAGTAGAGTTCTGGTGAGCTCTGAGTTGATTCAATTTTAAATTTGTGATATTATCCAACTATATTTGCTGCTTAGCACTGTAGGGGAAAATGCAAATCATTAGTCCTGTGTTCCTACTTAGTTTGAAGAAGAGGGGTTCCTCAGGCAGCTTCCTCTCACCATATGTTCAGCCAGCTCAGCTCCATCTTGCAGGAGCCACTTCAGCACTGCAAGTCTGCAGAGGAAGTTGGCATAATAGCCCAAAGTGACAAATGACACAAAAACCCAAATAAGACAGAAACTCTGCCACAGCTGCCCTCAGTTTTAAAGGGTTTGTGTGTGTTCATATGCCTCTTGTAATTAGGTCTTAATGTCTTGATACACAGCATCTGTTCAGGTTTCATCTTTGCAATAACAAGTGAGTCACCAGATTTACCAAAGGAAAAGAAAAGAAATAGAAAAATATTTGGGGATTTGGGTGATTAGTTGCTGGTGAGGTGAGGGGGGCTGTAGTGAAAGCTGCCGGCCAGAGGACAGTGACAGAGATGAAACGTGGCCTCGCTGTAGGTTTGGTCCTTACTCTTGGAACAACTAAGAGACTGGTACCAGAGGACATCAGGGTCCCGAGGGTTCACAATTTAAAAGCAAGTCAGATAAACAAGAAGGTCCAAGACCATTAAGGCATTTAAAAACCACTAAAAGAACCTCCAGAAATGCATAGGGGGGCAAGTGCAGTGATTTTAAAACTAGTGTGATGTGTTCCTGCTCTCTGGTCCATCAATCTCACAGATAAGGTTTTGTGAGGGTGCACGGTGAGGCCTCCAGTACACTTTTCCCTACTCTTTATTATATACTTTTACATCTTTCTTATTTATTTGTGGGCATCTGTTGTGTGCATGTAGGTAGGGGTGTGCCGGTTTGCATGGCCACAGTAATCAATGAAACAGGGCTGTTGACACTATACATCATGGAAAAAAAGAAGAACTGATGCACTCACGTTTCCCGCTCCGCTTCCATGGATTATTACTTTCTGGTGGACAGTGTATCACAGGCTTAACTTACATGCATTGTTCTGTGTGTTCCCTGACCACTATCGTGAAGACTACAAAAGTGGCAGCTGTTAAAATAAAAGCACCACATCAGACTTTATAATTTAGGTCCGGGTCCATATGGGACAGGTTCTGAGCCAAAAACAGCCAATATGAGACATTTTCTAGCAATCAAGTGCATATTCACCATACATGTTCTGGTCTACAATGACCACCACTCATACCCATCAATACTTTTCAATAGACACAATATTCTCAACAGCTCCTGTATCTGCTCATTTAGTATTAAAAATCCAAGCTCGCTCTCTGTCACTTCTGTATTCTCTGTCTGCCCATCACACAAGGTGCTGCAGCCTGGAGAGCCCTCAGACACAACCTCAGCAGCAGGTGTCTGTCAGATTATGTCAGCGTTGAATCATCTTTCACTTAAAAGCTAGCTGCAACATTTTGTGTGTCAGTTGGACTTTTCCACTTCAGGAGTGACTGATAGTTCAGGTGTTTAAGCAGTTAGATGGATAAAAAACATGTCACCAGTTTAGCCAGTTTAGTCACATAAAGCATCCAGTCTGCTTATTATTACAGGAATCAGGCATGGATTGCCTGCATGGAACGCTGAACGTATGAAACCGGTCATAATATTGTAAAATCAACATTTCCAGACCAGACTTGAACTGCTCAGAGCTAATGGGAAGGGGCAAGATGCCTCTCAAAAGCATGAATGAATTACTCTTGAAGAGAAAACGTAGCCGAGCGTACACGATTCAGAGCACCTGTGTGTGAGTGTGAGTTAACAGCTGGCATTGAAACCACCCTGCGCTCACACATGTCAATGTGTGTGAGATGTGAAGTGCGGTGAGGTGGCGTTTTCAGGCAGTCATCAGTCCTTTAACTCAGTCAGTCCTTTGGTTTTCCCATGACATGAGTCCAGATCATGGCCTGATTTAAAAAGTAATTAAAAAAAATAATTGAAAAGATAGAATTTTATGTACTTTGCCTTTAAAGTAATGTATTTTTTTTTCTATGTGCATAAAAACCTGCATCATTATATCTCGCAGGTTGAAGACTGAATGGAATTTGCCATTAGCCTGACGTGATGAGTGCTGAAGCACATTAATGTGCCCGAACTGAGGGCATTCAGTGCGGAACTTCATGTGGTAAATGTGGGGAAAATGAATGATTTTAACCCCTATAGATCAGGGAAAGATTATTATCTCCAGGAGGGACTGCAGCATGAGTTATCCTTGCCACAAGGGCCTGGGTTCCAACATTTGGTACAATGCTTTACAAGTGCTTTGTGGAAATAGTCCTTGGATTCCCTGGATATCTGACTCACCAGCCAACAGAGGACTTGTAATTTTCATTCTAGTATGTGATTGATCTCCCTCCTTAACAACTACAATGTGGATCAAGGGAAATCGTAATGAGAGAAGAAGAAGCTATGGAGGACTTTGAAAGCATGAATTTTACCTAAGGCAGAAAGACTGTTTCCATCAGAAATAAAACACAAAGGATTACTGAAATGTGCTTCCTAATAAAGTCCTATGGCCATGTTTAGTGTGTGCATTTGGGTTACTGAGCCGTCTTTTGCTTTTCCACACTGAGCCACTGCAGAAAAAGAAAAGCTCTCAGGTTCAGATGAATGTTTTTTGTGCAGAGGCCAGGTGGCAGATCACTGGTAGATGAAAGCTGGTGAAGACCACTGATCTACTACACTGTACGCTCCTGCTGGAGAAGGAAAGCACCCCTCTCGTCTATTTTCTCCCTCTTTGTGTTTCCCTCCTCCATGCCTTTGAGCAAGTGATGCATCGGGGTCAGGCGTGGTTGAGTGTTGGGAGGATCAGAGTGGCCGGCGCCCACTCATCAGGGCTTGAGACACATAAGGAGCACAGGAGAATTTAAAAAAAAAAAAAAAAGAGCTGAGCAACGCGCCAAAAAACTGAAGTGTAAAACCCGAAACCTTTCGCCTTTCCCCACAGAGAAGACTAACCTACCCCCATGCTCTGCTTCAGGACAGCACAATGCCTGACTCACCAGCTTATGCATACAACTGCATGCATGTTCTCATCATCTTGCATAATCCAATAACAAGTTAATGACGAGGCTTCACTTTAAGGTATCCTTAAACACTGAGGCACTGTACATCCATTTGCCTATCTTATGAGCTGTGGGGCATCTAAGTAAACAGGTAGTTCACATTTTGTTCATGAGAGTGCCTGTATATGTATACATTTTGTATGTGTGTGTCTATATATATATAATGTGTGTATATATATA
>CM047997.1:24517473-24532418 GCA_026261665.1 Melanotaenia duboulayi
TCCCAGCTCTCCATCTGGCTGGATGGAATTCAGTATTGATTATCTGGACTGCTGGTGTGGACTGGTGCCCTTACATTACCCACTTATCCTCTTTACAGTTATATCACTGTTTTTAATGGACCTCAAAAACATTCTGCTAGTATGTACTGAACTATAAAAGGAAACATCTACACCATTATGGAACACCCTTTTGGATGAACTCAATTCGTTAAATGCATCTGTTCATACAGTTTTAACCTTTTTCTCTTCTCAGTGTATGTGTCATTTACTGATGGAGCAGGAAGACTTAAAGGATAAATCTCATTTTTGTTCGTTTGTTGTACAGTTACAACATCTGCACTCCTGTGAAAGAAAACAAGAACTCAGATCAATAAGTCCTTCGTCAAGTATGGATCAGATTATCTTCAGTGACACAAACACATCTGCTGTGGTCAATATTGTTGATCAGATCACTTCCTACCATAAACTTTTTTTTTTTATGAAAACAGTGCATCTCGACCTGTCCAGCATCGTGGAAACTACAAAGATGGTTTGGCTGATATGTTGCACTGAACAAATGTGCTTTGCCAAGTTTTATTTATATGAAAATGAAACAAAGCTATGTGGACATAAGGCTCCACTTGACACTTGAGTACTGTTCTTTAGTTTTTTATGTTTATTGCAGGATTACATATTAATGTCTGACCTAAGAGGGAAAAAAAGAAACATAAAGGGGAGTGATGACAACAATAAAGAATCATCAGGAAGACTAATTGTACAATNCGAGGACAATAAACAGAGAATCATCAGGAAGACTAATTGTACAATAAATAACCACAACACCAGCACAAAGTATATGAAAGCACAACTAAAATATCTAAAGCTATTGTTGATTTAACCTGCAGGAAACACAGTAACTGCACAAGCATGCATGCTAGTGAATGTGGAATGAGTTGTGTTTAATGATGCAGCCACAGCAGAGCACAAACCAGGGGCAGTATATTGCAGGGATGACCACCCACCCAGAAGGCTGTGCAGAGAAAGCCCCCGGCCAGAGCTCCAGGGGGCCAGGGACGATGACTCAATGGCCCTGCCAGGCCCTGGCCACCCAAATGTGAGCCAGTCAGAGGGCTCAGGGCCACACAAGCCCAAGAACCATCCACACTCCCAGCAGAGGCCCTGCCTGGCACCTGGTAGGACAGGATCGCCACGGACAACCACCTACTGCAGGTCAGAACCTGCGTCATCGGCATTTTAGCTGTTTTAGCTGCATTTAACAGCTGCTGCTGTTCTTCCTGAGGTCCATTCGTTCAGTAAGATTTCTACACACATAATTTATTCTGACAAATACCTTTACATACACGAGTACAAAAATACATCACGATAATACATACAAACTGTGTGCACACATTAATATTTGTACACACTCACCTATACGTCATCATGCAAATAATCATTAATATAGCACAAGTATACACGTTTAAATTCCAATTGTACACACACACACACAATGTACACACATATCCATACCCACAGACACGGGATTTATTTATTTTTTCCTGGCAGGAACTTAAGTAGCTTCTGTAACACACAATGAGAAAATGTACAGAAATTTAATTTTGAATGATTGCATAACATCTGCGGCCCATAACTAGTTAAAGTGTGATTAGAAAAACAACTTACTAAACAACCTTTTACTGTTTTATTAATGTTTCTATTCTCCATGTGTCCTTATTGATAGAAAATCTTATTTTATCATCTTGTGGCCTTTTCTTTTTTGGGTCATCTTGCTCGTAAAGAATAGTAAATGCAAATCAATACATGTTGTTCCCCCAAATAAGAAACATTTCTACCCCAATGAGAGCGTTCCTCCAGGAAATTTGACCTAATCTGCGAAGCAGGAGGGTTGACTCTGAGATTTGAAATGAAATCGTTTCACAGTTCAGACCTCACCTGAGCATGAATGTGTGACTTTAAACTTTAAGATTTAAAAATATTCTCTACCACCATAATAAAAACAGTAAATTATTTTATTTTTTTTGGAGCTGCCTGGGGTTCCATCCCTTCAGCAGAGCTTCTCTGATATTTACAAGTACTGCCAAGTTGCCTTGAAGCTGTTCTGGCAACACGTGGTGGCTCATCACATCACATAACTGTTAGAATGCGGCTCCTAGACCACAACCAAGAGTTTTATTTTCAAGCACATGCAAACATGAGCATGCTGAGCTTCTCTAAGCCTCGCCAGACATGCCTTTTAACATCACAGGTGTGGAAAATCATCCCAATTAGGACAATTAAGCCCATGAAGCTCCTGCAGCCTTTTAACTACCTCTGCAAATCACCTTGGACTTTTTTTTTTTTTATTTAACTTACTTTCCATATTTTCATGCACAAATTGATAAGTTCACATGATTAAATTATCAGTTGTACTTCTTTCTAATCTATAGCATAGTATGCATGGATACGTCCCCATAAGCATCTTGTTCCTCTATAAAATGGATATATAACCACCACCACATCCCCCATTCCTTAACTTATAATAAAACAAAAAATAAATACATAACATGCAGTTAAAACAGACAAACTGATTCTGCTAAAATAGCTAAAACAAAGGGATGGAAACTTTAGGCAAAGTTCTTTAATAGCATTTAATTTTATAACATATCCTCGTTGAGTCTTTTATAATATTCATTGAAAAGTGCTGAGGCAGTGTTTCACCGAAAGCCTTTGAGAGAAAAGCTGGTAGGTAGAAATATGAATAATAAACATTGACTGGGAAAAGTTTTTCCCAGAGCTCTGTGAGAATAAATGAGTTAAAGCACTTAAAATCAACTCTGTTTCTTTTCCTGCCGTCACAGAAGTTTTTAGTGTTCAGCTGGATTCAGTCAGTGATTCTTGATATGCACATGCATGTTCCATCCATCAACCTTCCTTTTTTTTTTCTTTTGTCCTTCACGCTGAGCGTTTGCAGCACAATGAGCCCATCATGATACATGTTTCAAATGCATCAACCAAATATTATCCACTGCTATGAGAGACGCTGACCTGCAGGGAAACTTTAGCTCTATGTGGATATTTACCTGTAAAGAATATTTTCATTTGCCTTGCAGTGTGTATTCTGTTTACCACCGTGAATACATGTACAGCAGTGGCTCTGAATGCCGGGACCCACAGTAAGGTGTTCCTGGTGAAAGTGTGGTTTTTAAGATAATCCCAGGCAATTAATAAATGTGAGAACACTCATAACAAAGTTTTGAAATATACAAATTGTAAGAGATTCTTGAAGTTTGGGAGTTTGATCCATAGAACCTCCACACTGAAGCCAACATCTTCATTCCAAATTAAATACGTTTGTAGGGATATTCCCATAAAACACTTTTCAACATTGAGTTTATTCCATTATACTATTTTCTGTGACTTTTGATTTGATTATTCTGCACTTATTTCACTTTTCTTTCCCGTCATGTTTTGTTATTCCTAGAGACAGTTTTTTTTAAATGCCACATATTTCACAGCTGATTTTATTTCCACTTCTAAACCACATAAAGAAATATCAGCTGCTCAATATAGTCCAACTGCAGAACTCATCTGTCCAGCACATCATGTTGCTTTAACAAGAGCAAACGTTTCATGTTTATTTAAGAACAACTTCTTCTTTACAAGCTAACTCAGCTGTTACTTAGCATACCTCATGTTAGCATCTGTGCTACATACGGTATGCTAATAAAGTAAAATTCCCATTGAAGCTGCTCTTACTCGTGTTTTTATTGTCACACAATACAAACAAGTGTGCAATTATATTAAAAAAATGGTTCATTAATTATAAAGCTGTGGTCATAATCAGACTAATCAGGACTACTGATCTGCCAACATGACCAACAGCATTATTTGACGGAAGAGCCGCCCACCCATGTTTAACATCTGTGCTGTGATTTTGGCTGTACTCATGTCACTTGTGGAAAAACCATAATTCAAATGTTAGCGAACAAAATGAAAAAAATAAACATCCTAATTGTAGGTTCCCTGCATTAGGTTAGCCATTTAAAATTATTTATGTTTATTTAATTTGTAGTATGTAGCTAAATCACTGGTGTACATAGCTAATTTACTGGCAAAGCTAGCCAATTATCAGTCAGCTAGCAAATTCAGTAGCATGGCGAGATTATTCAGTAGCATTTCTGGCTAAATCTTGGTATAGCTTGCTAATTCATAAGCGTATCTCTGCTTGGCATAGAGAGTTACACCAATGGCTTAATTATTGGTCATACCTAATTCACCTACCTAACTGGCTAATTAATGGAAATAGCTTATCTAGTAGTATACCTGGCTAATTGGTGTTGTTAGATGCGGCTAGTTTGGTTAAGTTAGAGTAGAGCATTATATAAAAAAGTAAATGTATAAAAGTAAATGTCCAAAAGTTTTGGTTTATTTAGAAAGACTTGTGGTAGACTAAGATAAGTGGTCCATGAAGCAAGCTTCCTAAAGAATAGATGCAAAAGAATCCCGGCAAAGATCAAAACTAACTACCAAAATGAAAACAGATAAAACAAATTTGGAAATACAGACAATATGGCAAATGAGAGCTGAGGAGTGCGGAGTGTACAGTGGAGGTAATGAATAATAAACCACAGGTGTGGAGCACTCAGCCAAAGGAAAGCAGGCATTAAACAAAGGCAAACCTAACTATAATATGTGTGGAACAAATCCTTTAAAAGTTAGCATTATATCACAGAATCACACATTCGTTGAAGGTTGTAATTATCACCGTAATGCTGTTAATTATGTTAATTAATCCATTAATTAATGATTAAGTGCAACTACAGCAACAGCTGCTGTTACTTGAAGTAATGTTTAAATTTAATTACACACTTGCACTTGTATAACTATTAGAAACTTTTCAAACATACTGTACCTCAAAATAATACAAATGCATTTCTCATTATCCTGTCAGTCTACATGCCTTTTTCAAAAAGAAAAACATATTTTAATAACACGTTCTGGGATGGTTGCCCTGTTTCTGCATTAGAAACTTTAATCTCTGGAATTGATGCATAAGTAATAAGGGAAATGAGGACTAAAGTAATTCTAATCAGGCAAAAAACAATTTGCTGTTCAGCTTTTGTGCAACACAGCAGAGCTATTGATGTAAAAACTCTAAATCTTGCTCATAATTACTCCCCTGGATCCTCATCGCCCCCAACTACAAAAGAGGAAGAAGGACAGAACAAGAGAGCAAGAGGAACATGTGCAGAAGGCTCATCCCCATTTATCAGGAATTGCACTTTTCCACAACTATGACTTGGAAAACCTATGACTAGTCCTAATCCTCAAACCTGATCCTCAAGGCCCCCCATCCTGCAGGTCTTAGATGTTTTCCTGCTGCAATCAGGTGTGTTGCAGGGAGGCATCTAAGACCTGCAGGATGGAGGGCCTTGAGGCCCAGGGCTTTGGACCTCTGCTCTAAAGGAGTCCCAAAAGGACTGCATAGACCTGGAAATGATCATCCTCTTATTCATTTTTAACCAAGGATGACCATCAGTAATTGAATGGTTATATAAGTCAGGACCCAATCTTTTTTTTTTTTTCCCTGCATAATTTCCTCACTGTAGTCAGGAAATGATACTTTTCACTCTCTTCTCATTATCAGGCTGCATGAATGATTCACAGTACTGGCTCCATTATTTAGAAAAAGCAGAAAGATGAGTGGATTTGAAGTGTGTATAATGGCATTATGTGTCATTAACACAACAGACTGACTTGCTGCTCCATGCCAGTTCGGCGTCAGCACTCGTTTCTGATGCACTGACTTAAGATCAGTACTCAACGCTGCACTCTGCACTGTGCTTTATTAATATTCACTACTGGAGCCATTTAAACACCAAAGCCAAAGAGTGGAAACGAAGTGGGGCATGAGGGGAGGTGGGTTAGATGCAATTACTCCAACCCAGTACCCCCTCATATTAATATAAAGTACATGGAGAGGAAACATGGAGTTCAATATTGGGCCCAAGGATACTTTAACATGTAGTTCTACAGCACAGCGTTGATGTGGGGGAAGTACCCTATGAAGCACTACCGCAGAGTTAACCCTGATAAACAACTTCTACAAAAGTGGGTTGAGTACATGTTATTCCATTACACTGCTGAACCGAGTTGTAGTTCTTGAAGTTCATCCTGTCTCTTGGCTGATACGTCTGATCAGTCTCACCCCTTTGGTACAGACTTTAGGAAATAAACCATGTAACAAAGCCGGATGGCCACCCTCTTCCAGGAATGGAGGACTGTGTGGACAGGGTTTGGCTCTGCTGCTTTAGTGGTGAAGCTAGATTTGTTGAAAGGGTACTGGCAAGTTCCTTTGACTACAAGGACAAATTAAATATCTGCGTTTGTGACTCTTTATGCTTTCCTATAATATACTGTCATGCCATTTGTTGTGCACGGTTGCCTGGCTACATGTCAACACCTGCTGAACAAGGTTTTGTTGATGGTTCTGAGGTATAAAGCTTATCTCGGTGAGATTGTTTTGTATTCCAGCTGTTGGGAAGAGCACATTGAACATCTAACAACGCTGTTCCAAATGTTTTTTCATGAAGCTACATATGACCATATTTGGAGAAGAGGGTGGAGCTAAAGAGAAAACTTCTAGAACTTTTTCTGTTAAATTATTCAAATAATTTGTTAATTACCACAAACTTTCTGAAAGTTACTTTATGATCACAATGACTCCTAAAAAGAATCTACTTATTTAGAGTTTTATTAACGTAGGTTGCGTGGCGTAGATGTCCTCTCTACCCTGACTGGTCGAGGCCAATGGCCGCTCTCTGAGCCGGGCTCTGCCAGAGGTTTTTCTTTCCTATTAAAAAGGAGTTTTTCTTTTCCACTGTCGCCTGCCGCCCCCTGGCATGCTCAGGATAGGGGATTGAATCAAAGTCAAGATTCAATGCAATCTGTTGATTTTCAGGCTTACTCAGGATATTATCATAAATTGGTAAATCAGTAATTTGTATGTACAATGTCCTGAGATGACGTCGTGAATTGGCCTATGCAAATAAAGCTGAATTGAACTGAATCAATTTTTTTTTGAGTCTGTGGTTTTGGAGGCGTGAAGCAGACACTTTGAGATCAGCCTCACTTTTGACTGAAGATGACTTATTCTATAATTTATAATCGTTCATCTGTGTTTAAGCTGTAACTAATTCAAACTGATGTCAGGAACCATCGCTGATAGTTTTGAAAAGCACTATATAAATCTAATCCATTATTTTTATTATTATCAAAGGAGGACTAAAATAAGATCAGAGAACAAACATGCCCTGACTAAACCGGTGCAGTAAATGCAGGAAATGTGCTCAGTGCAATGATCAAAGCTAGATGTGCATCTCCTTCTCATACTGGTGGTAAAGTACTACTACACCAGGGGTGTAATCACATGTTCCAGTGCTCATGTTATTCACATGTCCTTGTGGATCATCCTGTGGTGGTAAAACAAGGAGAAAGTAAACAGAAAAGTTCAGTAAATAGCAAAGATACAGAGTACCAAATAGTTGGCTATTTAAGGAAAACATTAGATATTAACATCTGGATCATTGAAGTTTCAGACAACTTAAAGGTGACACTGCTAAAGATTCTTAGAAAGAATTATATAGGAATGTATATTAGCATCCCATGTGCAACCTTTGTCACTTAAGGCTGTGAATGATTATATCCTGATGCTTTACAGAGGTATGAGACTTTACATCTGTACACTAAAAGAAGTCCTGATAGTGGATTTTCTAGTATGTTCCACCTGCAGAGGTGTTTTAAAGAGATGTGGTGATAGGTTCTGGAGTGGCGTCGGCTCATGTTTGTGTGGAGACATTCCATCGTGTCATTACTGATCACTGAGAAACACTCACCATAGATAAACACTGCCCTACACCTGTACACACAGGCTGGGTGGAGAATTATCTGCTGGTGATCATTGTTGCAAGAAAGGATTTTATAAAGCACCAGTGGGACTGAAATGTAATTGTGATCTATGAATTATGATGCTGAGCATGAGCAGTGTGCAAGTTCTTCTTTTCTTTTTCATTTTGAGGCTACAGTATTCTGTAAAAGCAGTGTGTGTTTATGCTCTGCTTATGTGGATTATGTATATAGCAATGAAGGAGATAAAGAGCTATAATTAAGTCTGTCACTAATCTCTGCAAACACATTCATATGCAAATATCTGTCAGCAGATTTTTGGAGAGGGAACGTCTCAGGTATTAAGAAGAATTGACCAATCACCTTTAAACTAATTTTGATTGCGGAAATCATCACATACAGCATAAAGAAGCAGAGCATATTTCCCCTTCACTATACAAGAATGTAATGACAGATTCATCAGCAGATAAACACTGAGTCACACATGAAACAGGAAATATCCATCTTGATATGCTTTATCTGAATATCTGCTGGCTACAGCATATGCGCTGAAATGATGTTACTAATCTGTCTTATCAATATAAACCAAGAATTTTACCTCTTCGATAGTACAGGATGTACTTGAGCAAATCATTAACTATAAACTCACTAACCAGCCACTTTAGGTTCACCTTGCTAGCACCGGGACCCCTTTTTCCTTCAGAACAGCTGCATCCATGATGAGAATCTCAGAAGATGCTACACGATGGTTATTAAAGATGAACATGGTCAGTATACTCAGGTGGGCTGTGGTGTTTCAACCCGGCCACGTTAGTACTAAGGGGCCCAAAATGTGCCAAAAGAATATCCCCCATGCCAATACAGCAGCAGCCATAAGCATTAATAATAATAATAATAATAATAATAATACATTTTATTTCTTGACGTCTTTCTACACCCAAGGTCATCATACACGAAAGGAAAATGCTCCCCATGGTAGAGAGACGGGCAGAGGGAACAGTACGTTGAACTGAGGAGGATGACCTGAGAGCATGGGAGGGAGTGGCAATATGGAGGAGATCAGACAGATAAGGAGGGGCCAGATTGTGAATACCTTTGAAAGTGATGACCAGAAACTTACAGCTGATTCTATATTTTATTGGGAGCCAGTGGAGCTGTTGAAGTACAGGGGGAATATGTTTAAAGGAAGAGGTGCGAGTCAGGATACGAGCAGCAGAGTTCTGGAGATGCTGCAGTTTTTAAAGTGAGTTATTGGGAAGACCGAAGAGGAGTGAGTTACAGCGGTCGATGTGGGATGTGGGCTTGAAATGATAGGGTGCTGTCGAGAATGACGCCGAGACTCTTAACCTGAGGGAAGAGGAAAATGGTAGAACCGTCAATGTTGATGGAGAAACTGTGAGACTTGGTTAGAGTGGAGGGTGTGCCGACAAGTAGAACCTCAGCTTTACTGCTGTTGCATTTGAGAAAATTGGAGGAGAACCATGCTTTAATTTCCTGGAGACAGTCAAAGAGAGAGAAAGGCAGAGGAATATGGTTTAGATGGGATGCAGAGCTGGGTGTCGTCTGCTTAGGAATGGAAGTTGATATCATATTTACAGAAAATGTAGCCAAGGGGGAGAAGATAAGTGATGAAGTGATGATGAAGTGATGAGGGGCCCCTGATCCCTGGGGTACACCGGCCGAGACGGGGAGTGACTCTGAATTGTAGGCCTTGAGTTGAATAAACTGTGTGCGCAGTTGGAAAGATACGAGGAAATCCAAGGCAGGATGGATCCATGTTTTCATGATGTTTCCAGCAGATTCTGAGCCGAGCATCTGAATGTGGAGCTGAAATGGAGACTCATCAGACCAGCAACGTTTCTCCATCTTCTATTGTCCAGTGTTGGTGAGTGTGTGTGAATTGTAGCCTCAGTTTCCTGTTCTTAGCTGGCAGGAGGAACCCGGTGTGTCTTCTGCTGCTGGAGCCCATCTGCTTCAAGGCTGGATGTTTGCCCACTGAGACGTGCGCTTATTGGACTTCCTGTTGCCTTTCTATCATCTCCAACCAGTGCCCATTCTCCTCTGACCTCTGACGTCAACCAGACATTTTAGTCCAGACAGCTGCTGCCCGTTGGATATTTTTTCTGCTTCAGACCATCTCTGGAAACCCCAGAGATGGTTGTGTGTGAAAATCTAAACCAGCCCGTCCATGCCACAATAAAAGTCACTTAAATCTCCTTTCTTACTCATTCTGATGCTCAGTCTGAACTTCTGCAAATCATCTTCAACCGCGTCTACATGACTAAATACACTGAGTTGTTCCCAGGTGATTAGTTGATTAGATATTTGTGTTGACAAGCAGTTGATCAGGTGTACCTAATAAAATCTGAGATATACATTTATTTATAAAAGGTTATCTTTTGAAAACATTTTGACAAAAACTGAGCTCGAAAGCCATAAAAAACCAAAATATAAAAGTTTTTACCTCAGCAGGAGGAACAATATTCTAGAAACTGCTTTAATTGCCATATAAAGGTTTAGATGAGACATTGGTCCATTTTTAATTACTGTGCAGGATTTTGCTTTGAGTGGCAAGGCGTGTCTAAGTATAGATGCATGATTGCAGATGGGACCACAGCACTGCCAAAGGCTCTGTTGAAAAACTAATAGCTTCCCTGGATAGCTTTTTTTCTCCAACTTGTTAAATGAGACCTAAGAGGTACAATGATGAGGATGATGAGTGGGTGTGCAGGAGAAAGTGAGAGTTCCACACATTGAATTTCTAAGATAAAAGAAGAAACTCATCAAAGGGACTCTTTTTACATATTATAGCTTGGACGGGAAAATAACAGTTTTAAATAAATGCACAAAAGAAAGAAGGTGTGAAAAGCAGGCGAGTGGTAACTGGAAACTTTGTTTTTATTGAAGTAATATGGAACAATACAAGATTTTAATACATTGAGACATTCTCTCACAGATTCATTTGTTAGAAAAATGTTAACTCATCTCATGAAATTACTTTTGAAATCTAGGCGACAGATTCAAGCAGCACATGCTGACAACTTTCAGATGGAAACTTAAAGAAGTCATTCAGCAAAATTCCTAAATTGAATTTAAATCCAATGCTTCCAGGCTAAAGGCATCTTTTATACAACAAATAACCACCATGAATGTTTTATTATGTTTTCAAACTGAAGGGGTAGCATTTGTCTATTTCTCTTAAAAAAGAGTCAAAGCTGGCATTTAATCAAGAGCTGAGGGACTGGAAAGGATGCGGTAAACAAACATGGACATAAAACACAGCATGCGAACAGAGCCAGCGTGCACATGGAAACCACGACGACCGGTGTCTGACAGCGTGGCAGAGCTACTGAGCTGCAGGACAGAAAGTTATGAACATAAAGAGTTTTGTTGAAAACTGTCTGAAACAGCAAAGGAGCAAAAGTGAGTCATGGACTATGATGACATAAATTCATCTAATATTTTATCATCACCTACCATATTGCAGATGTGTCTGTGCAGGTTAACCTTTATATTTTCCAGTTAACTTTTCTAAAACTTTATCCTTATTTTAGATCTGCTTCTCCATTTAAGTGCTGTGTACTGCATTCACTAAGGTTTAAACATATAAACCACCAACTTGGACTATTTAAATGTCATTATAATCTATCAGTCTTATCCCTACATAATGGACTGAAGAAACAATGGAGATATTATCTGTTGCAGCTCATAGCTCAGATAGTAAAATACCATTTTAGGGTTGGGCAGCATCAACTAAGCTGGCATTTAAGATGCCTGCAGCGAAACATTGTGATGGATGATCACCCAACACTAGAAGGTAGTTGGTAGTTGCTTTTGAAGCAACTTAAATTTATTAGCAACAAAGACAGAAGTGTGGCATTTTTTTTTTATTGTACAAGCAGGCTAGCCGGGCAATTCACGGGTCCAGGCCACCGAGGCGGCGCTCGGTCGCGGCTGCTGCGGTGGCTGAACAGCAGCTGTAAAGATGTAACACCATGTCCATTCTTTGTTGTTTTCTTTGTTTGTTTTTTTTACTTTACTGAAATATAGCATGGAATACAAGACTTCTGAATGCTGACAGCCAGCATTACTCTAGAAATTTTTGTTTTTATGGAGCAGTAAGTAATTAATAAATCAGCTTTTGACCACAATGATGTCACAGTTCGTGATTGAAAACCTTTTTTTGTGCCATTTGGGAGCAAATTTTTTATTTTCCAAACCAGCTTCTTTTTTGGTCTGAACATGCTGGGTCCTTCCAACTTTTGTTCCGGAACCGGCACCGTGTAATAAAAAGGCTAAAAGCAGAGCCAAATTACTGTTAGCTTCCCTGTAGCTAGCTAACGGGACAGTTCTTTAACATTGCTGGTGCAGAAAGTATTTCTGTATATTTGTGTTTGTGTTCATGCATTTAGCTCCTGCGCCTCACATAAGTCTTAAATCTTTAGTTTGATTTTTTTCTACTACTTAGTTGGAGTTAAGCTGCTAGCATAATGCTTGTCTACTGAATTTCCATCCATGTTATTTCAGTTTAAATGAATGCTCCCACTGGCATCACAGTTGTGGTTTACCATTGCCACAGATGCTTGTCAACCACTGTTGCTGGTCAGTCATTTTGCCTTTTGAAAAAGGAGTAGCTGGTATAATAAATGGGGACAAGTCATTGCAGGTGTTTATAATGAGTGAAATGATTAGAACAGGGGATCTGCTTCTCCTAAGCCGAGTGTGAAACAGCACCATGTGATTATCCCTGCTGATGTTGCATCAAGTGGTCTGAACTTGTGCCCGCCGTCGCCAGTTATTTTCCCAAAAACTCAGGAACAGGGAAACACACATTACAGGAAATGAACCACATAAGGATCTGACAAAGACAACTGAAAACCAAGGGCATATATACACAGAATGAGTACTGAGGAACAGGTGAAGTAAATGAGAGATCAGACCAGGTGATCTAACGAGCCAAGACCAGAAAACACAGAGTGTATGAAGGAAAACTACAACCTGAACTAAACATGACAAAACCAGAAACTCCAACCATGATCAAAACCTCACACAAGCCAAAGAACACACCTAAACCCAGGAACCATGACAGAAAAAACCAATTTAAATGAGACGATGAATGTGCATCATACACAAATACACACGATACAAAACATGTATTCAAGGTATAACACTGACTGGCTCAGAGAAGCGTGGAAGCACTCTTCATGTACGCCAGTAAAACTGTAAGCAATCTGTGTTTTATCTGTCTCAAGTGTCGAGAACTCGATGCCTCTCAGAGCAGACTGCAGAGTCGGCACATGGTCTTAATGTCTTGTTATCGCCCCTCTTGTACAAGTTTATCACCATTTTAAACATTGATATACGGGAGGCATCTACCTCCATTTTAGAATCACCATACATACTCCTTAAGAGTATGTTCCAGTTTTTATGATCAGGGAGCTTTGCTACTGTTTCCGGGGTTTTACTGCTCTGGGTCATTGTAAACCACTTTGATTATAGGTTACCAGGAAGATGGCAAAAGCCAGCTAGATTATAATGAAATTAGTCAGAGAGGTGATGAAAATGAAGCCAGTGATGATGGAAAGCAGGAATTAAATCTGTAGCCATAATTGTTGAAAATGTACCAAGAGACAATTAGCTTGCTACAAGAGTAATGGCTTCCTCTTCACTTTGGCTTCAGCCGTTTGACCGCTCATCTATAACTTAGAAACCAATATGTGTCTTAGCAACGGAAGACCCTTATTATCTTACTCTCATTACAGTTAAATATTTATAAAACTAACTTTTAGAGAATAGTGAAACGGATGTGCAGCTACTTTTTGTCTTTCAACATCTAATAATTGGAGCTGCAGTTCCCAGATTTTCTGCTTGATAAAAATCCAGATGTGTTGTGGGATTTTGTGGCAACTACACATTACCACAAAGTACAACTATAAAAAATCCTCTTATTTTCATTTTACTATGTCAGAGCTTTGCATCTAAATTCTCTCAAAAACAGGAAATTCTTGTGGAACCTTCTCATGTCAGGCATTGTCTGAATATTGGTAATTTTTAGAGTGTGAGACATCAAAAGCTCCAACTGACAGCCAGGAGAATAACTACATCTCTTTATGAGAAAAAGGAGCACACTTTTTGCATTAAGCAAACCACAACTACAGTACAAATGATCACTCAAATAAAGAAAAGGCAAGAAAACTGTGGGACAACTTCATAACGTGGCTTATTTATTTATTTCAGCCACACAGAAGATGCCAACAGCACTCAGCCTGAGAGAACCATCTGTCAGGAGACGTTAGCTGATGCTAACATAATGCAGAGCAAACCGAAGAAGCACTTGGAAACCAAACATGCCAAGTAAAGCTTAATGCACAGCCGGAGAAACTTCACATTGCAGAGATGCTGAGTTTAAATGCTACAAACACTCCAGTAAAAGTGTTTGTGTCTGGCAATACTGGAAACTTGAATCATGCCAGGGGGCACTGGTCTCAGAAGCTGCAGATAAGAAGCTAATTTTCCATCTACAGCCATGTCTGTTGTTCAGTGGGTCATAAAAAGCTCGCGTTTACAGAGATATTTCAGTACACTCTAGTTTTTTTTAACTTATTTTAATTTATTGATGTGCATTAGTAAGTAAACTCAAAATTGTTTTTTATAAATAGATAAGATTAAAATGTTACAAGGGCTAATGTGAACAGACTTTCTAAGTGCTCCTTGAAAACTGGACAATAAAACTTAACAACCGATTGGCCCTGAAGTGAGTTGGTAATATTTAACACATCAGCAGCTCTTCTAGCCTTAATTTAGCTGTGACTGTGTACAAAAACCACAATGGAAATGATAAAATCATGTAAAATAAATAAATTAAATATATTAAAATCAAACAGCAGTCTAGATAAGATACCGTGCAGGTTTCATGCATAAGCACAAGAGAAAATTAATGTTTTTAACCTGGATTTTAAAATGTCCATGTTTGGTGAAAGTTTCATCTCCACTGGCAGTTTGTTCCACTTGTTTGCTGCATAACAGCTAAACGCTGCTTCTTCATGTTTAGTCTGGACTCT
>CM047997.1:24540931-24561031 GCA_026261665.1 Melanotaenia duboulayi
TCTTTGACATGGTCATAATAAAAGAAATCCTAAATAGAACTCCGCCGCTTTCTCCGTAGCGTCACACCGGCGCGCGGACACGCTGTTGACACGTGACGTCAGGTGCCGTATGACGCAGACACCTGGCGTAAATCCGCAGAGCAAAGTAAATAGGTGTCATATCAACCCCGAGAGCTTGTATGAAATAAATGTACAAAAAGGAAAACGAAGGACCTTTTTGCTTTCATTTTAGTTTGTTTCAGTTAATTTTCGTTTTTTTTAACTCGTTTTTATTTTTATTTCAGTTAACGAGAATGTTTTTTAATTCTAGTTTTTTTGTTAGTTTTCGTTAACTATAATAACCTTGTTAAGAACCCACCAACTTCTGGGAGGACTTTGTACCAAACATACGTGGTTCTTATAAGCTTGTTTCTAAATCTTCAATAAATCTTTGATTATTTTAAGAAGTCGATCCAGCTTGTTTTTTCCTCACAAACCTAAAGTGAACNTCGATCCAGCATGTTTTTTCCTCACAAACCTAAAGTGAACTAAATATTTTCCCTGGATGAAGCCTTTTTTAATATCTAGCTTTCACATTAACATATTTACACCATTAGCCTACCTCCTTATAGTCGCAACACTTTTAGCAGCTTCCAGCCGCTACATCCATGATCTCTACCTAATTTCCATGCTAAATTTTATTTTATTTTTTTATTTTTGGAGCCACTTTTTCGGTTTTGGCAGCTTTCCAGTCGTGATGCTGCCTTCCCTCTCCTCCTTTCTTTTGTGCTTCTACGCTTACCGTGCACTTTCCACATCTCAGAGATTGTAAGGATGGGTGCTGTTTATTTATTTTTTTTATTTTCACACCCAAGGCAAACTAATTTACAGGCATAACAAACAGGATTCACTCTCTGTGGGCTAATGAGAAACGGGAAATCATCCACATGGGTTACACTCTCAGCGGGGTGAATTCAAATCTATTTAGACACCACACTTCTAAAAACTTTAGCAGATGGGTCCGGGCAATGCTCTGCGTTTAATGCTTGTTGATGCAATGTTCCCTCGCTCTGTATTTACTTTTGCAAAGAGAACACTCTTAGCTGTAAACAATCAAAATGGGAAAAGACTGCTGACCCCCCCTCCTGCACAATTACACCTTCCCGACAGCAATAAAAACAAAGAGAGTTAACAACTACTCATAAACATGAAATATAGCTTGATGACTTTTCTGATTCCAATTCAATGTGGTAGCAATACTTAATGTTATCGCTCAACTTTACAGTGTAATTTGTCTAACATAAAAGACACCCTCATCTCTTATTCTCCCTCTGGTGGTTTCTTATTACCCTCATCACAGCAAGCACATTAAACTCACTGCCAGCCACCAGCAGTTCTCCGTGGACATTTTTCAGTCACTCTGCCAGTGTCCATAATGTTAAAACTCAGCAAGACCATAAAAACACCCCCAACTGCCTTCTTTATGATACCGTCCCATGAGAACCAATGCCATAAAATGTTTCAGTTCAGTATATTGAAGGGCTTGATAGTGTGACTACATTAAAACAGCTGGTTCTTCGTGCACAAAAGGTGAGATCAGTGTTTGGGTCATTTCTTTGTTGTAACAATCCTTCTTGGCATAATGTTGAAAAGCCTGTTTATTGTTAAATGGTGCTGAATTTGTAAGTGAAATGCATTTGTGGGGTGAGCAGCAGAGTTGAGTATGTGGGCTGAGCTGATGAAAAACTTGTCAGGCTTTCTCTACCAACGTCAAACAGTTTATTCTGCTAGTGACTGCCAAGAGCGTACTGATGGTGCAACAACTTTTGGTGGAAGCAGTGTGATTCTTCTTATTGTTTGCGGTGAGTTTAGTAGTTAGTTTAGTTATCTACAACCATGTTGTGGATGCTGGATGCTTTCTTTAATAGAGCCCAACGGGATATTTTTGATACATACAGTTTTTAGACAATTTGACTTGATGGTAAAAACTTCTCAAAATCCTGTTGTATATATGTATAAATTATAAAAGAGCATTTTCTTACCATTTTTAATGAGTTGGGCCTGATGATTGACACTTATATCATCCAGGTAGTGTCAGGAGAAATAAAGACAAGTTCCCAGATTCACTTTAGAAACACCAATGAGGATCCAGAGGAAGGAGACCCAAAGGTATACTATAGAAAGATGGCAAGCCTAAAAAAACTTGTCTTCTTAATATAAATAACCTGCACCTTCGTGAGTCATGTCCAACTAACACAGAGTCAAAGGAGTTGACCTTAGCAGCGTTTTCTTTTCAACTAGAATATAAGCTTTGACCATGAAACAGAAAAGGTAAGACAGACTCTAGAATTTTTAAAAGCTTTGCTTTTGTTTGTTAAATTGTGCTTCATTTGATACGCTAAATGATAAGATTGGTGCACCTTAGCATGCACAGAGATTGCCTGTACAGCATGCATCAGTATGCAGCCAGATGCTCTGGATGCAAGCCAAGTGTGGCATTTGTGGGGCCGTGCTTAGCTCACCTGGTGGAGCAGGCTTCGTATGCACAGAGGAGATTACTGTTCCTCAGCTCAGTGGGCCTTGTTTTAATCCTGGCTCTTAGCTGCATGTCACCTCCTGGTCTATAAAGACCAGCCGACCTACAAGACCATTTAATATCAGCACCACCCTTAGCTGGATCTGACTGTGTTATGGCGTTCTACGGCTGAAATAAACGTCTGTGCATCCTGCAGTGAAAATCAGAGAAGCGTCAAACACAGAGCTCAGACTAACTTAGTGTGATTCATGTACAGCAGCATCATCGGTGATGCTGTTTGTACATATGACCTAATTTTATTTTCATATTCCTGTTTCAGTTTCATTTTTTTATGATATAACTCAGAATAAAAACATTAGATATTCTGGGAAAACATAAACTACATTCAAAGTGGAGATGAGTATAACTTTTTTTCCCATATGTCATATAATTTCTTTGTTTTGTTTTTGTCTAAACAGCACAGATCAGATTGGTCCAAATCAGGTCTAGTCCACTTTCTGTGCCGTCCTAGATCAGATACATATCTGGTGCTTTCGGTAACCTTAGCCATGTGATCATGTCAGATTTCATCCCACTTTTCCATCACTGAAGTAAAACAGACATCATGATCTGCAGGAGGAGGCAGGAAGCGATAAAATGTACTAAAAACAAACAGCTTTAAAACTGATACACACACACGCTGACACGTAACATCCATGTCTACTTCTGTAAACACAGCATGCTGCATGTGACACACGTCTTCACACACGGAGTAGATGGAGGTCATGTTTAAATTATAATGTGAACAACCACACAAAAAACAAACACACAAACAAACAAACAAAGATCTCCGCAAATGATCGGAATCTGGCATTAAGACCAGCTGTGTGCACGTAGCATTACCCTACATTTTAAAGAAACATTACATAACGTCTTTACCTTAAACTCTGCATCCTGGACTCGTTTGATGGCACAGTGACATCTTTTCTTCTGGGACGCTGCGTGAAGTTGCAGCCAAGAGTCTCCTGATGCACCGCGTGACACTCTACCAACACACTGGCCATTTTAAATGTGCACCATGGCTGAGATGAATGTTCAGGTAAAGCCATTTAAGGCCTCAGCACAGGCTGAGTTTATGGCTCCTCTACTACTCCCTCTTTCTCACGTTGTCATGGCCAGCTCGTGGAGCATAGCAAATAAGGGAAGGTGCGAGGGACTTTACATATAACATATTTTATTACTGAACTGAAACAACATAACTCTTAACCAAACCAAATAAGACACAACCAAACAAAATGCCAGGCCCTAACGGTTAGATGGACCGGGCCCCATCGTGGAAAGGGCCTGGCCAGCTGTCTCCAATCTGACATCAACACCCAGACCTGCAACACAAAATTAAAGCAATTAACACAAATTAACAAAACAGGACCCACAGAGGACCATGAGGTCAGGCCCGTCACATAGAGACAAAGGGATCCAAGCTGGGCTCAGATTCTTTGATCTAGCACCAGTTTTTTCTACAGTCCTTTATAATTTGCACCACTAAATAGACCACCCTCTCATCCTCCACTAACCTCCTTCACTCTCCACTTCATTTTGTTACCTGAGCTGATGGAGCTCATCACAGCTCGGATTTGATTACAAGGGGGAGCGTGCTTGTGCTAGATAAAAATCTCATTTTGTGAACATGGCCATATATGAGCTAGACATTTGACGATGTACTGTGCAGACCCAACTTCCAGCTTGTTTTTGTGGGCTGATAATAAAAGTAAAGAGTTTGGAGAAAAAGAAAAAAATGTCATAAAACAAGCATTAGCATTTTTATGACACAAGTCATCTATCTGTCACTTCCCATGAATCCCTCAGAAAATGGCATGTAATACAATGACACACCCGGAGTGAACACAAGTACATTGTCTGATGGCTCGAATAGAAACACACTTGGAGGTTTTTTAT
The DNA here is from genome assembly GCA_026261665.1 of Melanotaenia duboulayi. Classification (NCBI taxonomy): domain Eukaryota; kingdom Metazoa; phylum Chordata; class Actinopteri; order Atheriniformes; family Melanotaeniidae; genus Melanotaenia; species Melanotaenia duboulayi. Next base: position 24,545,382 of record CM047997.1, read on the forward strand.
TTATTTTCCCCAGAAAAGTAGTCTTTGTTCAGTTTTTATTTTAATGACAGAAACTTTCCCAATAAAAATAACTGCTTCGTGGACTTTTTTGTTGACAACATCTTTGTAAACAGGGTTTTGGGGTAATTTTCCACTGTTGTGGCTTCACATGACTGTTATACAGAATCAGTTTTTGCTCTATTTATCCCTTAAATGATGATTATACTAAGGTCTGATTGTCCGGTTCCAAATAAGTTTTTTTTTAAAGATTTTTTAGCTAATTAAGCTTCATCATTGGGTGTTGTAATTTTCAGCTGTCTCCCCATGAAGTAGCACAGGCATTTGAAGCAGGAGCCAGTTTAAGAGTTAAAGACCAAAGAGAATAGAGGAAAACAATGCTCATAAACAGATGCAACTTTTCAACTTCATCTCTCTGCTTTTAGTGGAGTTTCCATCTTTGCCAAAGCAGCAGACAGAATCCAAAAGACTTAAAACCTGAAATATGAGTTTTTGTTCATCAGCTCAGAATAACAAAAGAGCAAATTACATCTCTCATTGCATTCTTTCTCTCTTTTTTTTTAATCAGAGCAACTGTCTTGATGAGTCATTGCACCACAGAGCCTTTTTTTTGTTGGTGTTTAGAGGCTACAACAACCTCAGAACAAACCAAAAGCTGTGTTCTTTTATATTCAGGTGCCATTGAAAAGGCCTTAAGTATCTTCAATGGCACAGACCTGGAGGAGAGCCAGAACAACAACCTGTATAGCCAAGACAAGTGTGGCTTTCTCCACTTCCTTCTATTGAAACTGCAAGGCGAAGGCTGGACAAGCTCCAAGTGAAGGATGACTGATGGAAATTCATCCATGTGATGCTGCCTTTTGAGCTCAAAGGTTACAAATCAAAGGATGCATACGATGTTTTAGGGGTGGTGGAAACAAATTTTTTGGTCACCTTTTCAGTGGAGGCCATTTGACTTGCAAGAAGGAACCCATTGCTTCATATGAGCAATGACGGTTGTTCTTATTCAGATTTCTCTTTCTGTTGCCATCTCATTACCCTTTTGAATGACACAGAAAGGACCATTGTCTGGCAGTGGTGTTTGAAACTATTTGAACTTTTGAAAAGTTCAAATAGTATTTGTAGTATCTTTATTTATCCGTACAGGGTAAAACCAGGTTATGGTTTTCGTGACATAGAGAGGTTATCTGTGTCACGAAAAAATTTTAAAAACCCACAGCCCCTCCCTTCAGATGCAGGTAGGCGGGTCCTCACCTTGCAAGCATAGAACGCTGCACCCACCAGCACATATGAAGGGATGCGAACTTATCTGGTGTAGATCTGCTAGTTTCAGACTTTCATTCTTTCACAGAGTTTCTGATTAAATATTCCTGCAATGGGACGGATTTGTGTTTCTGAGGGTGTAAAAGTAACACCGGACTGTAACACCACAACCTGCCGCGAGTCTCCACAGCTTTCCAGAGCTGCTGGAGCTGCTGACAGGCAGCTAACAGCTAACGGTTCTAAATAATACGAAATACGTTCAGGACCACCTGGTTCATGTGCAGCTGATGAGATTCAGGACGGAAAGTCTTTCACCTCAAACACGCTCTGTGGTGTAGCTGCTTTGTGAATCTGGCTTTGCATCTTGTCAGTGAGCTGAGCTGCTGTCTGTCAATCATTTCTGCCTGTGTATCCTGCCCCGCCCACTCTCCACCCCCTGATCACCTCACACCTCCCACCCCAACCCAGGCAGTGGGTGGAGTAACGCAGAAAGTAGGGGGTGGAGCTGCACTTTAAACACAATTTACTTTCCACAAGTCTCACAGGATAATATTCAAAGTCCCATTAAACAAATGGACAAAAATATTCATGTTTTTATTTGAGTGGTGAATATATCCACATCTTTGCTTTCAGTATCTGGGGACTAATTTGTGCTGTAGTAACAGACATTTCTGTAGAATCAAGATCAGGACTTTGACTCAGCCAATCCAAAAACCTTCACTTTATCCTTTTGGGATGAAGCACGAGCTCCAGGTTGTTCTTGTTTTTTATGACTTTTTTCTTATCAGATTCATCTTAAAAACAGCTGTTTGTTAAGGTTCTTTAGAAGTGGCTTATTTTAGTTTTCTGTCCACTCTACATGATATTTCAAATAAACCTGTATAATAAATGCAAAGTAACACGTCTTCAAGGGGCTTCTGAGGGCCACTCTTATGTCTGTACCAAGTAACTCGGTGTAACTTTTAGACAGTAGTTCTTTCACAGTGGATCGTGTTAATGTTTGAGTCCAACTTTAAGAGAACATTGAACAACAGTGTGTCTGGCATCCCTTTAAGTAAAAGGTCACTGGTCTCCAAAAAGGACATGGCTGCCGTCTGCAGTTTGTTTCTGTGGACAACCAAGAAAGGATGACAAAAATAAACCTCTGTGCTTTTAACTAGAAATATGTCATTTTGGAAGAAGGAGTAAAACATATATATTAGTTTGATTGGAAATAAAAACAAGATTTAGTGAAGTATCTTTTTTTAGTTCATGTAGAATTCACATCAAGTTTTCTCCACAACCTCTTGTACTTGTTGGAAACTAGAGCTGCGTTCGAACTGCAGTTCTAGATGCTCAAACAGGATTTTTTTTCAAAATCAGATTTTTTTGCGTGGCTGTACACATCATCATTTCAATGCGACCTTCGTCACACTTGAGTGTGACCAGTATGTGGTCATGAAGTGACACGCATGCGCAGTGCGTGTGTTTACAGAAGTCATATGGATGTTTCATGTTTTTGTCTATCAGTTTAGAAGTTCTTGCTCAGTCTGAACCAACAAAATTATACCCAGTTGATATTCCACAAATCCACTTCCACCGGCGCAGAGTTGTGTCGTTTGTCTGACTTTGTGAAAACCAATTAAACAATTCAACAAATAAAATCAACCATATCGGACTATTGTAGACATAATAACTACATCATGGACTGACAGCACACACATCTTTGGATCAGAGACAAACAAAGGAGGCCAAAGAAATCAGAAGGCAGGCCAGGGACACCGCAGCTGTGATGAGGGGGCATCCATGCTTTCACACACCTGGGACTCCAGAGACCATCAAGTTGCGGGGGCGTGGCTAATCGGGTACATCTGTCAGGTCCGTCAGGTTGGCCATGAATAGGACAGTTGATAAACACATGTCACAGTGGTCAGATGATGGTCCTGAGGAAGAATGCAGACTCCAGTCAAAACGTCATGATACAACAAACGTCTTCGTCTGGAAGAAGAAAGTGTGAATAAATTTCGTGACTTGGGCTACATAATTAACTGAAACTGAATCAAAGTCATAATGTGATATAATGTGATATACTGAAGTGTTAACCCAACCATCACATTATATTGTGCAGACTAAAAAAGACATTTTTGTTTGGGACATATCCCTGAAAAAAAGCCACAATAATTTTACCATGTGTTTTAATTAAACCAAGAATAACAAGTTAAAACTGAAAATTTCTTCTAGCATCACAAATTATTTGCACATGCAATGAGTCAGAATGATCACAGATAGATTTTGTTCATAAAAAAAGATTACTACAGGGATGATGTGCTTGGTTTATCAGTGTCTTTTAGTGACTGCAGATATGGTGAGAATAAACGTAGTTCGTAAACCATGTCTGCAGCATCTTGGACATGAACTTAAGAAGAAGCATCCTAAAATTGTAAGAGGAAGTCCTTTGAATGATCCTTCAGTGGGGTTGGGGTGAGGACTGCAGACAGGTCACCATCCTGTGGAGATAGTCTGGTGGACCCCGCTCCGTGTGGCCGACTGTGGAGATTTTAAGGTGCCACTGGCTGCTCTGCGTGTGGATTGCTTGCAGTGAGGAAGATATCACTCCACACCTTCACTCTGCCTCCACCGAAAACTATTACCCCATGCAGCAATCAGCATAGCATTCCCCACATTTTCACCACACTTGGACCCAACAATCTGTAGTTGGTGGCAAGTTTTTCATGGGCACAACCTGCATACTAAATTCTGCTGTTCATCCCACAAATCTATTTTCCTAAAAGATGTAGCTCCATTTGAAAGGGGAATACACAGATTATGGACCAGTATAATATTTATGGCCAAGAAGAACTGTTACAACCAAGACATAACTGACCAAACACACATTTTATTGTTTTTGTTGCTAAGTTTTGGTTGTATTGGTTCTCTGGGGAAAGATTTGGGACCCTGAGACGTGACACAGGGCGATAAAACCTGCTTGTTTGCTCAATTTTGACACAGCTTTATTGCACATCTGTACTCTGGTAAAGCATTCATCCTCATCGCAATTATCCCAGTTATCTAAATAACAAAAAAGGTTTCAGGCAAATGCACACTGCCCATCTAAAGCTCTGGCACAAAAAGAGATTGTGGGGTTTTTTTCTTAAGTGTCACCATTAATGACATATTCATGTATGCTACACCCCTATCGGAGGTTTTGATGCTTTGTCCACCAATCCACTAATGCCATCACTTCACTTAATTACCCTCAATTAAGACACTATAAAAGAATTGCAAAGAATTGCTAATGAACTCATTTGGAGGCATGGAAACATTCAAAAGCAGATCCTGGATTGAGGGCAATTAACCCCAGGCATTTTTGATAAGCCCCTTCACTTTAGCCCCTCTCTATAGAGAAAATTTGAGTTTAAAGTGAATATCCATCTAAAAATATGAGACATCTCAATCAATAGTTGGTAAATAAAATCTACTTGTCTGACCATGAAAGGTGTCAAACGATGAGGTTTCAGAATGTTGGAAGATTTAATCTGTAAATATGTCCTTTGGCATCATTTCCACCTTCTTCTTTTCCTTCTCCTCAGCATACAGAGACTGTCTCCTCTCAGGTACAGTTGACTTGATTCAGTTTGACTGTAGAGCAAATAGTTATGAATATGTTCACCTTCAAACAGAAAGTGACTAAAAGATGCCAACAATGAGAGGAAGAGAAATAAAAAATCCCACTGTCCACTGATGCAGGAAAACCTATATTCACACCCACCAACCAGCACCGACACACTGGAGAAACTGTGGCTGCCGAAGCAAAGCTAAAGATTCTGAAAGCACATTTTTACACATAGTTATTGTCAACATTATTAGTTCTATTAAAAATACAAATAATTTATTTAATGTCATAGTTTATGCCAGCCTGAAACTCCAGTAGAAATCAAAATGTTGGTATTGGAGGTTGGAATGAAATGCCTCCTAAACCAAGGACAAAACCTCATGAGACAGTGTTTGTTTCATCACTGTAGCAGCACGTCTGGGAGGTAAAGACTTAAAATCTAGAGATACTGAGATGTGAAGCTATGTCACACACAATAAAGTTGACAGCATTTTTGTCAATTGGTTGTTTTAAATGTTGTGCGCTTGACTATTTGAGTAAAGACAGTTTTAACCCTTTAAGGCCCAACCCATGAAAATATGGTAAAAAAAATATATATATATTTTTTATATGAGGTATTTATTTGGCCCTTTAACAAAATGTAAAAAAAAAAAATTACATTTTTTTGGGAGGCATATCTACCATTTTTTACCGTGTGATACATCCAAAATATTATAATGTGGTTTTCTGCTTCTGGGTATCTATTAGGGGACACAAGACAAGTATAACATGGTGTTCAACAGGATTTTGAGCAAAGTTTATACGATAAATTGAAGCAAAATGACTCAGAAACTGTATGTCACATATGTCACGTCGGGCTCTTATGGGTTAAACAGGACACATACTTTTTATGTGCAGCTTTTTAAAGATAAGATAAGATGAGATAAGATGAGATAAGATAAGATAAGATAAGATAAGATAAGATAAGATAAGATAAGATAAGATAAGGTCCAAATGTAGCGTTATCTCAGTGAGATAGTGAGTAAGCCTCGTAGGTGTCTTGTCACAGAACCGAAGTACTGATAGTTTTCCAGCCTCATATTTAGAGGCTGGCTGCAAGATGACCCATCAGTTATGAGAATCAACGAGCAACCCACCACAAAGCTTTTATCATACTTCCCGCTTATTGACAAATCTACTGCCAATCAGAGCAAACTGAAGCTAAAAGGGTGAATAAACCATATTTGGAACTGCCTCTATGGTGTATTGGTGTTTTATGAGGTCACATGGCCTCTCTCGTGGCCTCATAAGCTTCCTGTGGCACATTTTGTATGTTCCTTTGATACATATTTGAGCTTTTCTCATTTCATTTAACATCTTAAAATGATAGTGTTTAGGGCAGGTGTTGTTCCTGTTGCAAACGGCATTAAAGCAGAAATGTTTGCTCAGGAAGTTGGCGTGTCGCACAGTAAAACTGGTGGTGTGTTTGCATGACTGCAGACAGCCTTCTCTAAAGATAACTGATGTTGCTGGGAGCTGAATCTTATTCAGCTGGTGGACAGATTATACTGGATAAATTATACAGTTTTTAAATAATGAACATACCACTTAGACTGATAATACAAATAAATCTGATAAGTTTATACTCAATAGATTCTTGTCTCTGAATAGTTCAAGTAGTTGCTCCAGAGCATGAATTAAACAGTGACCACTTTTTCTATAATATAACCAAGTTTCATTGAAGTTAGCAAGCAATAGCAAGCATACACTGTTGCAGACACAAAGCAGCAGTCACTCAAGCTCAGTAAACTTCTTAACTCTCTGAAAGAAAAAGTCATACCTTTTAGCAGCCTGGTACACACATAACGATTACCGGGCTGTTTTTTTCCCGATTTTCCTCCTTCCCAAATATGGCAAACAACAGAATATCTTATGTCTTATGAGATTTTCCTATAAAATGGTCATCTGGTCTGAGGTGCGTTAAGAGCGAATTCATCCTGACAATCGGCTCCCAAAAAGGTCTTCCTTTTTTTTCTGATCGTTGCCATGGTTCTTCTTCATTTTTCTGGTTGTTACCTTGGTCCTTTGTTTTTCTGGTTGTTGCCATTGTTCTTCTTCATTTTTCCAGTTGTTGCCATGGTTCTTCATTTTTCCTGTTGTTACCATGGTTCTTTGTTTTTCTGGTTGTTGCAATGGTTCTTCATTTTTCTGGTTGTTGCCATGGTTCTTTGTTTTTCTGATTGTTGCCATTGTTCTTCTTCATTTTTCCAGTTGTTGCAATGGTTCTTCATTTTTCCTGTTGTTACCATGGTTCTTTGTTTTTCTGGTTGTTGCCATGGTTCTTCCTCATTTTTCTGGTTGTTGCCATGGTTCTTTGTTTTTCTGATTGTTGCCATTGTTCTTCTTCATTTTTCCAGTTGTTGCAATGGTTCTTCATTTTTCCTGTTGTTACCATGGTTCTTTGTTTTTCTGGTTGTTGCCATGGTTCTTCCTCATTTTTCTGGTTGTTGCCACGGTTCTTCTATTTTCCGGTTGTTGCCATGGTTTTTCTTCATTTTTCTGGTTGTTGCCATGGTTCTTCTTCTTCATTTTTCCGGTTGTTGCCATGGTTCTTCCTCATTTTTCTGGTTGTTGCCACGGTTCTTCTATTTTCCGGTTGTTGCCATGGTTTTTCTTCATTTTTCTGGTTGTTGCCATGGTTCTTCTTCTTCATTTTTCCGGTTGTTGCCATGGTTCTTCCTCATTTTTCTGGTTGTTGCCACGGTTCTTCTATTTTCCGGTTGTTGCCATGGTTTTTCTTCATTTTTCTGGTTGTTGCCATGGTTCTTCTTCTTCATTTTTCCGGTTGTTGCCATGGTTCTTCCTCATTTTTCTGGTTGTTGCCACGGTTCTTCTATTTTCCGGTTGTTGCCATGGTTTTTCTTCATTTTTCTGGTTGTTGCCATGGTTCTTCTTCTTCATTTTTCCGGTTGTTGCCATGGTTCTTCCTCATTTTTCTGGTTGTTGCCACGGTTCTTCTATTTTCCGGTTGTTGCCATGGTTTTTCTTCATTTTTCTGGTTGTTGCCATGGTTCTTCTTCTTCATTTTTCCGGTTGTTGCCATGGTTCTTCCTCATTTTTCTGGTTGTTGCCACGGTTCTTCTATTTTCCGGTTGTTGCCATGGTTTTTCTTCATTTTTCTGGTTGTTGCCATGGTTCTTCTTCTTCATTTTTCCGGTTGTTGCCATGGTTCTTCCTCATTTTTCTGGTTGTTGCCACGGTTCTTCTATTTTCCGGTTGTTGCCATGGTTTTTCTTCATTTTTCTGGTTGTTGCCATGGTTCTTCTTCTTCATTTTTCCGGTTGTTGCCATGGTTCTTCCTCATTTTTCTGGTTGTTGCCACGGTTCTTCTATTTTCCGGTTGTTGCCATGGTTTTTCTTCATTTTTCTGGTTGTTGCCATGGTTCTTCTTCTTCATTTTTCCGGTTGTTGCCATGGTTCTTCCTCATTTTTCTGGTTGTTGCCACGGTTCTTCTATTTTCCGGTTGTTGCCATGGTTTTTCTTCATTTTTCTGGTTGTTGCCATGGTTCTTCTTCTTCATTTTTCCGGTTGTTGCCATGGTTCTTCCTCATTTTTCTGGTTGTTGCCACGGTTCTTCTATTTTCCGGTTGTTGCCATGGTTTTTCTTCATTTTTCTGGTTGTTGCCATGGTTCTTCTTCTTCATTTTTCCGGTTGTTGCCATGGTTCTTCCTCATTTTTCTGGTTGTTGCCACGGTTCTTCTATTTTCCGGTTGTTGCCATGGTTTTTCTTCATTTTTCTGGTTGTTGCCATGGTTCTTCTTCTTCATTTTTCCGGTTGTTGCCATGGTTCTTCCTCATTTTTCTGGTTGTTGCCACGGTTCTTCTATTTTCCGGTTGTTGCCATGGTTTTTCTTCATTTTTCTGGTTGTTGCCATGGTTCTTCTTCTTCATTTTTCCGGTTGTTGCCATGGTTCTTCCTCATTTTTCTGGTTGTTGCCACGGTTCTTCTATTTTCCGGTTGTTGCCATGGTTTTTCTTCATTTTTCTGGTTGTTGCCATGGTTCTTCTTCTTCATTTTTCCGGTTGTTGCCATGGTTCTTCCTCATTTTTCTGGTTGTTGCCACGGTTCTTCTATTTTCCGGTTGTTGCCATGGTTTTTCTTCATTTTTCTGGTTGTTGCCATGGTTCTTCTTCTTCATTTTTCCGGTTGTTGCCATGGTTCTTCCTCATTTTTCTGGTTGTTGCCACGGTTCTTCTATTTTCCGGTTGTTGCCATGGTTTTTCTTCATTTTTCTGGTTGTTGCCATGGTTCTTCTTCTTCATTTTTCCGGTTGTTGCCATGGTTCTTCCTCATTTTTCTGGTTGTTGCCACGGTTCTTCTATTTTCCGGTTGTTGCCATGGTTTTTCTTCATTTTTCTGGTTGTTGCCATGGTTCTTCTTCTTCATTTTTCCGGTTGTTGCCATGGTTCTTCCTCATTTTTCTGGTTGTTGCCACGGTTCTTCTATTTTCCGGTTGTTGCCATGGTTTTTCTTCATTTTTCTGGTTGTTGCCATGGTTCTTCTTCTTCATTTTTCCGGTTGTTGCCATGGTTCTTCCTCATTTTTCTGGTTGTTGCCACGGTTCTTCTATTTTCCGGTTGTTGCCATGGTTTTTCTTCATTTTTCTGGTTGTTGCCATGGTTCTTCTTCTTCATTTTTCCGGTTGTTGCCATGGTTCTTCCTCATTTTTCTGGTTGTTGCCACGGTTCTTCTATTTTCCGGTTGTTGCCATGGTTTTTCTTCATTTTTCTGGTTGTTGCCATGGTTCTTCTTCTTCATTTTTCCGGTTGTTGCCATGGTTCTTCCTCATTTTTCTGGTTGTTGCCACGGTTCTTCTATTTTCCGGTTGTTGCCATGGTTTTTCTTCATTTTTCTGGTTGTTGCCATGGTTCTTCTTCTTCATTTTTCCGGTTGTTGCCATGGTTCTTCCTCATTTTTCTGGTTGTTGCCACGGTTCTTCTATTTTCCGGTTGTTGCCATGGTTTTTCTTCATTTTTCTGGTTGTTGCCATGGTTCTTCTTCTTCATTTTTCCGGTTGTTGCCATGGTTCTTCCTCATTTTTCTGGTTGTTGCCACGGTTCTTCTATTTTCCGGTTGTTGCCATGGTTTTTCTTCATTTTTCTGGTTGTTGCCATGGTTCTTCTTCTTCATTTTTCCGGTTGTTGCCATGGTTCTTCCTCATTTTTCTGGTTGTTGCCACGGTTCTTCTATTTTCCGGTTGTTGCCATGGTTTTTCTTCATTTTTCTGGTTGTTGCCATGGTTCTTCTTCTTCATTTTTCCGGTTGTTGCCATGGTTCTTCCTCATTTTTCTGGTTGTTGCCACGGTTCTTCTATTTTCCGGTTGTTGCCATGGTTTTTCTTCATTTTTCTGGTTGTTGCCATGGTTCTTCTTCTTCATTTTTCCGGTTGTTGCCATGGTTCTTCCTCATTTTTCTGGTTGTTGCCACGGTTCTTCTATTTTCCGGTTGTTGCCATGGTTTTTCTTCATTTTTCTGGTTGTTGCCATGGTTCTTCTTCTTCATTTTTCCGGTTGTTGCCATGGTTCTTCCTCATTTTTCTGGTTGTTGCCACGGTTCTTCTATTTTCCGGTTGTTGCCATGGTTTTTCTTCATTTTTCTGGTTGTTGCCATGGTTCTTCTTCTTCATTTTTCCGGTTGTTGCCATGGTTCTTCCTCATTTTTCTGGTTGTTGCCACGGTTCTTCTATTTTCCGGTTGTTGCCATGGTTTTTCTTCATTTTTCTGGTTGTTGCCATGGTTCTTCTTCTTCATTTTTCCGGTTGTTGCCATGGTTCTTCCTCATTTTTCTGGTTGTTGCCACGGTTCTTCTATTTTCCGGTTGTTGCCATGGTTTTTCTTCATTTTTCTGGTTGTTGCCATGGTTCTTCTTCTTCATTTTTCCGGTTGTTGCCATGGTTCTTCCTCATTTTTCTGGTTGTTGCCACGGTTCTTCATTTTTTTCGGTTGTTGCCATGGTTCTTCCTTTTTCTGGTTGTTGCCATGGTTTTCTGTTTTTCTGGTTGTTGCCATTGTTCCTCTTCTTCATTTTTCTGTTGTTGCCATGGTTCTTCTTGGTTTTTCGGGTTGTTGCCATGGTTCTTTTTGTGCATTTCGTTAGATCACGTTTGTTCATGCAAGATTTCTGGCACAGAGGACTAGATTCCGGATCGGTTCCAGGACAGCATCGTTATGTGAGTTGTTCTGTGATGAGATTATCGGAGCCACCACACAGTACCATCAACACTGTGTCACGTGTAAAATGATTAAAAATGATTAAAAATCCTTACATGTATACTAGGTCTAAGCGGCTTTACATTTTGTGAATTTTTTACTTAAATGGTCGCCTGCTGTGAAACAGAAAAAAGCCCAAAAGGACGTTTCACATCGCTGTGGAGCTGTTTCTTCTCCTGAGGTTGGATTGAATGACACCTTTCAATTTGATATGTGGTGGTTCGGGAGTGAGTGGATCATGTTGGTTTTGGGGAAAACAACAAATGTAGAAGGAAAAAGAACATATCATGAATGCAGGCACAGACATCTTTGGGATTTCTGGGTGTGTCCGGGGTGTTGCATACTGCTGAAGTGCTACATTCGCTTTGCCAATGGTCACACCAAACAAAAAGATCGGTCACCAGCCCCTCATGAAACATATTTCCAAACAGCTGACGGTGTGAGGAACATTTGCATGCACAGGAAAGAAAAATATCTCATTTTTGAACAACGATGACACAAAGAATGAAGACATTGTCTTTGCTTTGCTGGTTCATGAGCAAACAATTAATTAGCCTGCACATCAGATTGTTGTGACAGGTTGGATTGCCTCCACTGTCCTCTATTGATTTGTGCATATTGTATTTCTTCGACTGCCTCCTTTCTCCTCTGCTTCTGCCTTTTGTTTCGCTCCTAAGAGGATTGTGGGAGCAGCTTGTCAGTGACTTGCCAACGCTTATTAAGACAAACTGGCCTGACTCCAGCATATTTACCTGATTTCACAACACTCCTTAGATTTTGAGTGGTGCACATGTGACAGAGCTGCTCCCCTAATCTGCCTATGAGGGATAATGACAGTGATGAACTTCTCTAAATAATTATTCATCATGAGCTAAAAATAACTGGTAAAAATTAATTAATCTGTTTACAAAAGTTTGAAGAAAATCTTCCTATTTGCTCTTTTCTTTTTCTCTAATTTCTTAAGTGATCAGTTGGGGTATAAATCACAAGTCTAACAGCTGTTAAAGAGCTGAGAAACCAAGCCTTTAAAGGCTAAATAAGTAGCATTGACACCTAGTGGTTCAAATCAGAACTGCAGTCGAAAGAGAAAAACACGGAGTGTCCCCCTCCCCCTCGGAGAGTTTGTGTAGGTTGGCGGTTTGTGAGAGGACAGTTCTTTTATACAGTCTATGAAGGACGGAGAACAAAACGCCAGCAATCATGATGAGGAGCGAAGATGATTCACACACACAGTAAGTTGCTATGCTTTAACATGCTAGCGCTAATTTCACGCGCTAATTTACGTTAGCATAAAATATTGTAAACAAAAGCTACATTAATCAACAAATGTTTTCCCTCAGTCTCACTTAATAAATGAATTTGATAGTATTTTAATAAGTTTATAAGGACAAACAGTTTTCACTCGGCCCAAACATCATTACATGTGTTGTTGTAAACTAACAGGCCACCAGTTTACTCCACTAATACGTCCATACAGTCACACACATTCATTTAATGAGCGCAGAGAAATAAATTAGAATAAAATCTTTGTAAATCAAGATAAACTTTTCGGTTAATTTAAGCTAAATTCCGGTGCTTACCTGTGGAGGAGAAACTTTGCCCACTCAGACTTCACCTTTCAAAAGATTCTCCAGCATTGATCCTCGTTTTATTCCCTTTTTGGTGGTTTGCTTTTTTATCAGGATGCCGAGGCTTCTTAAGTTTTTCTGAAACAATTTCTGGTCTGGTTCTTTTACCAGCTTCCATACCTGCAGGCTGCTGCTGTTTTGCCAACATAAAATACCAAACGCTGCCTTGTTGTTGTTAGGCAACCGTGGGGAGTCGCATATGATTGGTTAAGGAACCAGGAAGTTGGAAAGAGCAACACGGTGCACCAAGTTATTCTCTCTCTTATTTTGAAGGAGGAAAACTTGACAGAGACATTGCTGGTGTAGGAGACAGATTGTTTATAGGGAATCTTCCTTTTATCCCTCGCAGCAAATGAGAACATTTTAAATCATTTTTAAGGAAAGAATCCTAATTATTCAGCCTTTAATAATATATGTAACATGGTTGATATACAGTTTCTAAGACTTTTGCATCATTTCATGTAAAAATTGTGCGGTTCTACACAATCTGATACTTCTGATCTGCCCCCTGGTGCATACAATTATTATACAATAATTTCTACATATCACATGGTAAAAAACTGTAAATTCACAATAATTATGTATTGTTTTCTTTTTTGTATGTTAAAGGAACAGTAAACAAACAAAAAAAAGAATTCAGAGTTTAAAATTTTTCCCTTTCTCCCCATTTTTCTCGGGCTGAGCTTTAAAAGTTTAAAACATGATAGTCTATAAACATTACTCCTCTTTACAGTCTCAATCCAAATATTTTTATCTCAAGACATGAGATTGTTAGAACAAAGATAATTGGAACAAATTATCACTGATGTTTGATCGCTATTTTGAAGACACAATAAATTTTGATCTTTGTGTTGATAAAGTGGCACTTCAGCTTTTTAATGGCAGTTTAAAATCTCTGGACGGCTTTTCGCTTTGAAAGACAACCGGTCAACGAGCAGCCTGAAGCGCTCCTGCCGACGGACAGCAGCAGTAAATGCACTTGATGCAGTTACACAGCAGAAGGGCGACGCCAGCACAGATTTCATCTCTAACATGTTGGCTCATTCGTTTAGAGGCAGCTCAGGACCGAACAAAGCACATGAAGCCCATCAGAGGGAGGTTTCAGGACAGGTTCAAACACTCCCAAAGTAGAAAAGCAGAACATAAACATCCAGCTATGAATGACAGTGTTTACCTGTTTTTTCCACACACACCCACCACCCCCACCACCACCAGCAGCAGCCTCCTCAAACGTCTCTACTAAACCTCTCTAATTTTGTTCTACTAACAGAGTTGACCTCTGCAGAGAAAATGTTCAGTACAGCTGCATCATTCCCTGCATTTCCTGCACCGGTAACACTGGTATCAGTAAGACCGATATTTACACTTCTAAAAAAATATCTCACAAGTGTTTCCTTTGCTTTGACTCCAAAAGCATTCAGATAAACCTTGTGGTTGCAGAGATGTACTCATTTATTTATCGCTATGAAGTCTTGGAAGAGAGGTCTAAAAATAGACAANTTTATCGCTATGAAATCTTGGAAGAGAGGTCTAAAAATAGACAAAAAACTCAAAAGGTAAAAGATTTATTCTGTTCTTATTGATAAAGATGAGACAGCCATAGGCAAATTTGTAGATAATCATAGCAAAGTGAAAAATCTGAATAAGTAAAAGATATTTCAGCCTCTACTTTCATTAAAATTTAGTTTAAAAGACTTCATAGTATTAATTAAGCGACCTGTCCAGAGTGTACCTTGCCTCTCACACGATTCTTGTAATTAATCTACTTGCTTTCATATTTTTACTGCTTCTTTTGCTTTAACAAGATGCATTAAATGAACGATTAAATCCTGTATATTTAGACATCTGTGTCTTTCTGTCATAACGCGCAGGATGTGTTTATTTAACAAAAATGAATCCTCACAGGTGAACATCCAACTCACTAAATTTAGAATCAAAATATCAGAAGAATAATCTTTTGTTAACGTATAAGTTGTCTGTATGATGGTGTAGCCCAGCAGTTAACAGATTTGCAGGTTTTTGTTTGTAAAATGAATTTAATGAAATTTAGCCTTTAAATTCTTGATAGTTGTACGAACTTACACCGAACACAAGGTAAGCACCGAAGAGTGCAACGGGTGGCACTGCATCAGATTCTGAACTTCATTTGTTCTTGGGCAGCTCTGAAGGATCTAAGTTATTTGTGTTTTTGCATCCTAACAACTCTGTTTCCCATGTGGGCTTAAGGACGTTTCTCTTTAGTGTGTTTTTAGACATTTTAACAAAGCTTGCTGGAGAGCGTCATTGTAAAGTTGGCCAACGAGGCAGAGAGACAGGAACCTGCAATCCTCTGAGCCGGCCTCACAATCCATCGCAGATATTTTTCTTTTCCTGCAGCAGTGCCAGCAGGGTACACACAGCAGGGCAATAAGTCAGGATGCCCTCTGCAGCACCGGTAGGAGCCAATCAGCAGCGTCTGTGGAGGCCTGTTAACGTTGTGTCCTCAAGGAAAGCTTTTGTTGGGGCTTCTTGATAGGTCAGGTCAGGTTCTCTGCCCCCCAGGACCTTAAAGCTTGCTTCCACTGCCTCCCAGTTAATGAACAGATTATCAGGTTTTATTTATTTATTTAATATTTTAGCTTTTCTTCTTAGGTTTTCCTAATGTCAATAATCATATCTTTTTTTCTCCTTGTTCAGAGTTGTTTTGGAAGGTGGTCGTTGACCGGACCTCCTCTCTGGAAGCAGTTTCATCTTTGTTTGTTAGGAGTCCCACTAGAGATGAATGATATTATATGATATTAAATATTGGATATCGGCCACTCCACAGATATAATTTAATATATTTTGCACAAGAAGTAAAAATCACATAATTTTAAGCTTTTATATATTTTTTAATAATACTGTATTTTAATTCCACCACAGAGGAAACTTGATCAAGGT
>CM047997.1:24561112-24571615 GCA_026261665.1 Melanotaenia duboulayi
CAAATGAGTTGTAATAAATCGGTGTATCGAGTATCAGATGTCCCACAGCGGTCGTTGCCATGACTCTTAGATGGAAGTTTTGTAAAGCGGTAATAGAGGCCTGGACTGAGAATGTGGCCTAAATAAAAAAAAGAAAGGTTTCTTTTTGGTAGTTTTTCTAGATTAAGTCAGAAAGCAGCTGTTTTACTACAATTTATTTATTTTAGTCTTTTTTATTTGACCTTTATTTTCACAGGTTAAATGTTTGAGAACCAGTTCTCATGATCTTGTTATTGTTGAATGAGAAGATTGTCGTTTATTATAACACTCCTGCTTCCGATGGAAATAATAATGTCACACATTCCCTCCACAGTTTAAACCTGTTGGGTACTAATATTAAAATGTATAAAGGAAAGTGGCATGATTACAAGTTGAAACCAAATTAATTGTGTTTTTTTGTGTTTTCCTGTAAGATTTATCTTGTTATATGTAGATGATTAAGCATTTTGAACAATCTCCTCCTTTTGTTTTAGGATTTCATCTTAAATATTCATCATTTGAGCCACATCTGAAAGATTTTGCCAAGCAGGAGATTGGAAGTGATGAGGCGCAAACATGCTTTCAAAAAAAAAAAAATAAAAAAAAGTTGATAAACTGTAAATTTTCTTCTGCTCCGGTGACGCGCGAGCAAAACACTGCAGGGACCGTTCCCTGTAAGCATTATTAAAGAAAGTACATTAGCTCTGGATTTTATATATGCACATATCTGATGTCATTTTAATTTACATGATAGTGCAGTAGATGACTCTTTGTTCACTTTGTCTCCCCTTTAATTTGGCAAAAGCGAGTCCATTAAAACTGTGATTTTCTGTAACTAATTACTCTGCACTCAAACCAGCCTTTGAGGCTCTCCTGTTCATCAGCATAACACAGGTGCGGATTCAGCCCATGATCCCTCCATGGCCATTTAGATGACTGTTTTCAGCTCTAACACACAAATGAGTAATGAACAGCATGTGTGGCCATACTGTGACTCACGCTTTGCAGATGTATTGTGAATAAGAATAACTATAGCATGTGGGTGTTTTGACTGTCACCCAGCGTGTTTTTGGCTCTGGCCGTCCGATTTAGAAATGAGAACAGACAACTCTTATAGCCGTGTTTAAAAAAAACGAGTATCGTCCTACCTGGAGCATTCACACAAGGCTTTAATAAATAATTCTCTCAAAGTTGAAATGTGTCTGACATCTGTCACTAGATGAGAACAACCAATAATCTGGATAGTTCCTGCTCGATATGCAACCTTTCTACATTCCAGCTGCTGCAGGAACCGCAGACGTAAATAATTCAGCTACAGCATGTTTCCCAAACTTAAACCTGCCACTTAATTTTACCAGACAGCTGATTCAAGATGGCAGTGTTCAATATGAGCTTCTTCTGGAGCGATAGCATGAAGCAGAAGGGGGGAAATAATTTGATTTCTTTTTCTTGCAGAAGTGTAATTCTAAAAACAAAGCTGGTGTTATCTGTCTGGAGCTGAATTAGAGGGATGATTGGTTCAGGACAGTGGTCCTCAGACTTGTTTCATCAATCCTGTGGAATACTTTTTCCATCAAGCACACCCAGCCGATCAAGGTGATCAAGCATGTTATTTAAATAAATACCATGTGTAGGGTAAAAATGGTCCAAAGGCCAGCTGTGGGCATTATAGGTTTAGGTCCAGAAAAGAAGAAGTTATCAGTTGAGCAGATTCAGTGATGCAGACTTGCCTTGTTTGTAGTCTGCAGGGTTGTGCTTGGACTTTGGAAAACTAGAAATGCTGTTTTTTGTTATAAGGTGGGAGGAAATGATCAAAACAGCCAATTACAAACAGATAACCTTTAAAATGCTGAATAAACATTCATTTTGGAAAAAATGAGCCTCCTTTATGAATCTTATATTGGTCATTTTTTCTTTTCTTTGGGTCTTTTTAATGTTGGTTTATTTTTGTATATTTTGCACTGGGTGTTATTTACTGAAAACTAATACAAACATCATTAAAAAAATTAAATTAAAAAAATAATCAAATATACCTGAAAAAAAAACTGTAGCTGACATTTGAAATCACGTAATAAATTATGTGCAAAGGTAATATTGGAAATAATCACAACAGGTGAACAACCCCTGAATCAGTGCCGGATTCATTCAGATTTGTAGCTAAAGAAACACTTTCCAACTTCAAACCCTAAAAAAGATGTATGAAACATGATGAATGTGCATCATGTATGTATAAATTTTCCTCAGTCAGACCATTTTTTGGGAAAACGTCTTATCAACATTAAAGGCGTCCTCCGTATTTGTCTTTTCTGAACTTTTACAGAACAGAACGTGTTCGCAAATATGGTCACCATTAATGATAATGCTTTTATTTTTGGTCGATAATGAGTCTCCAAGTTTTCCCATAACTTCTTCAATGTCTGTTAAAATTTGATGTATGCTGCAGCAAACTGTGCTGCTGCATCATCGTCTCTGCCGGGACACTAGCAGGTCTTCAGCAACGGTGAAGACGTGAGGATGTTTTTTTTTTTTTTTTGGCCTTATCTAAGCAAAAACATCTCAGAAGAATCTTTGCTTTTGATGGTGTGATGGTGGCTTACCAACATGACCAGCATGCTTTATGGTAAGATGCTGCAGCTCCCTGCTGCTGTTAGCTAGCCCCTTAAAACAAATCCCCATAAAACATGTTCACCTAAAGGAAGGTTTTAGACTTTTTGCCTTCTTTGGTTCTTGACCCCGCATTTACACCGCTGTTTGCTGCCAGACGAGCCATGTGTTAACTCCTGGTATGGAGCTGATCATTCATTACAACCTTCTTACTGTGAGGATCTGGGTGACCTGGACTTTGTTACAATTTAATAAACTGAAAATTAAGTATATATTTTAGTTTGTAAACTTACATGCAGCACCCGTGAATATACTATATATATTTTATTGATTTTACAGGACTTCTGTCATTTTTACATGGACACTATGTTTGTAATTTGTTATTTTCTTGAGTATCACTTAGAGTGTCTCCAAATAGCCCAAGCGGCTGTATTTTTCTTAAAGTGTATTTAAAGGTCCAGTGTTTAAGAATTACTGACACCTTAGGGGTAAAAATGGACAAAGAAATTACTTGAAAAGCAAAACACAGTTGTGAATGGATGGTGGCCGTCAGTGACCAAAATTCTTTCAGACATAAACAAGTTTTCATCTGTGACTGGATGCAGTGGCCTCAGGTGCATCGACGACTGCACTACAGGTAACGTCAACACGTGTACTGTCTTCTTCTATGGTCTTCTTAAGGCGTTACTTGGGTGCTCTAGCACCCATCAAACAAAACCAGAGGTTTCTCACTTCACACACAGAATTGTTTGTCCATTCCAAGACACCGTAGTAAAATTGGTGGCACGCTTGATTGTAACAGAAGAAAAACAAAAAATGTTTTAGTTAAATGGTTAGAGACCAACAGAAACACATTTTTAATGTGTTATTTTTTTATGGCAATGATCTTTGATTTTGTTATATGATGCACCTTTAAGTTTGCTCCATCTCTGCCTGAAGGAAGGAAAGAAGGAAGGAAGGAAGAAAGAAAGAAAGAAAGAAAGATAGAAAGAGAGAGAGAGAGAGAGAGAGAGAGAGAGAGAGAGAGAGAGAGAGAGAGAGAGAGAGAGAGAGAGAGAGAGAGAGAGAGAGAGAGAGAGAGAGAGAGAGAGAGAGAGAGAGAGAGAGAGAGAGAGAGAGAGAGAGAGAGAGAGAGAGAGAGAGAGAGAGAGAGAGAGAGAGAGAGAGAGAGAGAGAGAGAGAGAGAGAGAGAGAGAGAGAGAGAGAGAGAGAGAGAGAGAGAGAGAGAGAGAGAGAGAGAGAGAGAGAGAGAGATAGATAGATAGATAGATAGATAGAAGCCCTTGGGGACTACTTCCCCAGTAGATGTCAGTAAAACATTCTCTCTTTCTTTTTCTAAAATCATGGCTTTGTGGCAGGTTTTTATCAGAGTCTCCTCTTCTTGTCTTTTTCCAAAAGCAGTGCTGAGAAAAATCAGACAGGAATTCCTCTGAGAAGGGAGAGTTGTTCTGGTCAAACAACGTTCACAAGCTGACAAAGAGCAGGTGGGGAGATGATCCACAGACACACTGCAGGGACTGAGTTCCTGACCAGGAAAACAAACAAAAAAAAAAAGAAAAAAGGAACATGTCTGTTGGTTGTTTCAGTGATGCATTTTTAACTCAAAGAAAACAAGGAAAAATGTTCAAGATTTTAGGTGTTTTTGCAGTCAGGTCAGTGTAAATATTTTTAATTGGGCAAACATTGGAAAACTATTTTCTCGGCGCTGTCCGTGGTGCTGAAACCAGAGTGTTGAAGATTTTCCTTCATTTTTGTCTTTTAATTTCAGAGAAATCAGCCACAAAAATCCACTTTCCACCTCAAACCACAAGAAAAAAATATTTCATGACTTTGTGAATCGATGTCTAAAAGCTGAACTTGAAATAAATACTAACACTGGAAAATTGATGTCTTGTAGAAATGCGCGGCACGTGTCTGACGGCTGGTTCTTCTGCTCTCAATTTTCCACTTGGTTTTCTACTTTTTTTAAATCACGTGTTGCTGCATTTCGTTTCACTCAGACTGATTCCTCTGATTCTAAAAGGCAAATAACGACTCGTCATAAGAAAAGAAATGCCAGCTCACTTCTTCCAGCCCTCGCTCCCTTTCTCTCGCTCACTTTGCCTCACCCCCCACCTCTCCTCCCCACTGTCTCTCGTGCAACCGCGGTGCTTCTCCTCTCCAAAGCTTGTCTCCAGAAGCATGTCTTCAGACATGCAGTCGCCGGGCGATGAAGCGGACCAAAAGACGCCACCAGCACAGCACGAGCGCAGCAGGTAAGCTTATATGAATATTTTCCCCCAAATGAACAGTGGCCGGTGTGAACCCTGATCCATCAAATGAGTCGATGTTGCTTAAGGAGGTTTAACTGAAGCTCCCAGACCAGGTGACTGAGCGCTTGTTGAGAGTGGATTTGTTTCCCTCAAGGACATTCCGACAGGAGGAACTAGTTGCAAGCAGGGTTTGAGCCTCACAGTTTCCAAATACTGGGCTGTTTTTTCCATTACAACCTCATAGATACATGTAATTATCATCCTGCACGGGGCAAAAAGCCAGAAATATGAAAATAAATAATCATCACATTCTCACTCTGATTGGGATTTGTGTCAAATTTCTAGGAAGTAGTATCTGTCAGCAAGGACAAGAAGAACCTTTCTTTCTATAGGACAATATACTTGATATTACTTAATGGGCAAAATATAGAAGAGAAAATAAGCCTGTCAACGTCTTATTTGCATGATAAACACAAAGACAGGGAAATATTTCATGCCTTGGTCTTCAACTGCCTGCGCTGCATGGCGCATGTTCGGACAAGCAAGAGGAGCAGGACTTAGTTCCAGTTCTGATATATTTTTATGGACCCCAAGAGCTGTAAGAGTCTCAGAGTCATGCATGGTCAAATTATTATTATGTCCGCTCTGCGCCAACACCGCGCGCTTTCTTATGAAATACAGTAAAAAAAAAGCGCGTTATCCTCCCTCAAGCATTTTCTCATTAAACCCGGTTAATGTCCCCCGCCCTTTTTTTAAGATGTCCAGCAATTTATTTGAAAAAAGAAGAGAGAGAGAGAGAGAAAAAAAAGAAAAAAAAAAGCAAACAAAAAAAAAAACAGCCACGCGCTCATGGGGCATTAGTGCGCTTTGGGTAAATGCGTCCTGCAACCCATCGTTTCCTGCACAACACTTGTTTTATGTTTTCATGTCCAACATAAAATCCTACATAATCAGTGCGGAAGTTATTTTTATTCATGCGAAAAAAACATCTTTCAATCAAACCTTTAATGGTTCTGCTTCTATATCATGCATGCTGTTAATTTTAAAGCGCAAATGCAGATCCAGGTTCCTCTCTCCCTGATTCGATTAGCTACCTATTCCTGCACGAGTGTTTGAAATCTACACGGACGCAGTAAATATACCACATACTTGCAGTTTACGTTTTTTTAGTTGGTGAATCGATCATATAGTTCAAAGCAGAGCTTTATATATTAGCAGTGAGACCTTCCGTCCTTCTTAAGGGTGGCATTTACAGGTGATTTCGCGTCACAGCCACACCAGACGTGCGTAAAAGCGCAATGCAACCGAGCAGACTTGAGACAGCAGGTTTGTCCCGAAGTCTTTGAGACTGAGTTTTTTTTTCTTTCGTTTTTCTGCGCACATGAGAGGATCCTCCAAATCCTGTTTTGAACGACGTACAGAGAGCTGTTTGCAATAAATCTAGTGGATGAATGAATGATGGCTATTGCTAGGTAAAGCTGATTTTTATTTTTAATTAAAATTGTTATATATATATNTGTGTGTGTTTGTGAGGGAGGGGGCAGGCAGTTGGACAGTTAAATCAGTTTAATAGTGTCTGTGTGACTAAAGAGGAGTCAAAAGGTGCTGATTTCTACCCGTCCTGTCCTTTAGCGCGACGAATCAGTGCAGTGGGACGAATTCTGCTTGTGATGGCTGGAGGTAGGTTCTAGTTTCTGACCATTCCATTTCACTCTCATATTAATGCTAAATATTAATGAAAAAAAAGTTAGTGTAGCGGTTTCTAGATTATTTATCGCTTGGTGCTGAATATGGGGAGGGCACGAGGCGCTTCTAGGATCAGAATGTACTTCTCAATATGAAAAGGAAAACGACAAGTCTCCGTGTCTTAGTGGCATTTATAATAAAGAGATTATAATTGACTTTAAGAGGCTATTAAAAACGACACAATGAAGCTGTAAGCATGACTTTCTTTTCCTTCGTCTTCGTTTCTCTTTTTTTTTATCCCAATGTGTTGTGCATATGAATGCGCGCTTTGGCTTGACCTTGATTAAGTCTCCAACAGTAATTAGTTTTGTTTGAAGAGATGGCAGATAAACAAAAAGGACTCAAGTCGCCATGCTGTCTTACTGACGCAGTGTTCCCATGGGTCCCAAGGTCGATGCCGCGTTTTGTTTCTTGTTCATTCATTATTAATTTAATTTGGTTCATTCGCCAGCAAGAAAAGGGGATTTTTCCACTGGAAGCCAGAAAGTTTCCCGACTTTAGCGTCGTACCGGTTCTTTGAATCTTGCTGCTTCTGAATCCAGCTCTCTTTGAAATAGTGTTTGTAATGAGCTCAAAAGAAACTCAGCATCAAGGTAATCACAGCTGCTGCCATTTAGAATTTCTTCATAAGAAAAAAAAAACAACAACTGAGGAGCACTTTTCCACCGAATGCATAGTTTTTTTTTTATAGCAAAATAGTCACTATAAAACTTTGCAATGTGCATTTCACACAATCCCAGCACATTGGAAATGAAAACAAAGGGGGGATGTGTTGACATTTAAGGCTGGTTGGTTAGATCTGGAGATTAATATACATCATAAAATACAAATATTCCATTTAGCAACATTAAATGAGTTTGATTTAACTTTTATCAGCTTTAATTGTGACTATTTACAGAAGGTTTTGTCACAGCTTGAGATTTTTTTCACTGTCTTTAGCTCATGTTGCCTTCATGTTCCTGCATGACCTCATCCACAAAACACACACAAAAAAACTTTAAACGATGTTGCATACCTCAACAAACAACACGGCCCTGGTGCATTTCTTCTCTGTGGAAAGTTGAAGTGGTGTGTTGGACTTGTTGCTGTCTGCTTCCACTTACCATCCTGTCTGACACCCTGATGCTGATCGAAGGTTTGTGTGCTACGTAAGGAGTGTTTGATTTTTTTGTCAGGTTCTGCAAAGCCACCTTTTTCAAGCCCAGCTCTATTGATATTGAATTAGATATTCAGTAATGATAGAGTCTGCACGATCTTGTGTCGACGTGGACGTTTGTGATTACAAATGATGACATTTGCTGGCATTATGAATAAATGCTGCTTACTGACATATTGCAGATGAAAGTAAAATGACAGATGCAAGGAGCACAGCCATTAGAATGTCTCTCACTAATTAATGATATCGTATTTGTCTGATTTAAGAAGCAATCACAGTTTTTTTCTTCAGTTGTGTGTAAAAACGATGCATATTGCCCTCTATGGGCAAAACAGCACACTGCCAGTTGTGGTTCTTGCTTGCTGCCATCTTTAATATTAAAATGATAAAAATCTAAGCTATCTATGGGTGTTAGAAAAGCTACATCAGTAAACTGCTTGATTTCTTGGTCACACAGCGCTGAAAAAGAAGGCTTATTCCACCCTGCATACATACTGAACCCATATTTCTTGAATCTGTGTTTTTGGCAGCAGTGAAAACAGTGTTAGAGACAAGGTTGCCTTTGTGAAAGAAAAGTTAAATTTAGACACAGAGTTGTCTCATTCCATGGACCTGAGCGTCTCAGCTGTGGAGAGGCTGCACAGTGCACATTAGTGAATCTGTGTATCTGGCACACACAGAAAGGAATGTCTAATTATCACACTTGCAACCACAGTATGGCTCCTCTATTTGCACTGAGCTCCTGCTCTAATCGCTTTCTTTTCTTGTCATTACACCCTTATTTATTTTATTTTTAGGCAATTAAAATGTTATTTTTTGCTGCAACGTCAGCCGGGTGATGAAGGAAGGCTTAATTAGGCAGAAAGAGAAGAATGGTTTGATTTATGGGTGGAAGTGTTGTGGGAAAAGGAAAAGATATTCTGTGAAGAGGTTTTATAGAGCGGTGAAGACGTTTGCAGGTAGACATGCAAGGTTGTGATTCATAGCTTCTGAATGCATTGTAATCAGCCCACCTTGCAGATTTCCACATGCTGATGCTACACCCACAACCAGGAGGACGAATAGTCAGTATATCCCTTTGATGCTTATCAGATGCTGAGTGATTGCAGGAGCTTTACAATATGAAGTGCCACTAAACCACTGCATGAAGTGGCAATGATTGGAAAGGATGGAGGGAGTGTGATTCCTCCTTAAGGTCATTATCTAGGAGACAGAGAGAGAGTTGGATGAAACAAACCCCAGTAATTGCATTTGTAACAAAATCATGGAAGCAGCAGAGTAAGAAGTTCTTCCAGCTTTGGGTCAGCATATTTCATCAACATACAAATGGTTTCAGTGACTGTAATTGCTCATATAATCTGTTCCATGAAACCAGTTAAGCAGCTCCTTGAAGGATATGGTCTGTGTGGAGTTACAAATCATGAATCTGACACCTGAATACCAGCGTTTTCCACGTATAAGATGTGAAATAGACAGATGCTACAGCAGTGCTGAAATATGATTTACAACCAGTCTTTTAACAAAAAAATACAGTCAGTGCAACGAGGAGTGCTTACTTTTATTCTTATTCTTGGCAAAGGAGGCAGGTATGATGACACTGACACTCACGGTTCAATACGCAAGTCAGGGCTCATTAATCATTACTCTCACATTAATTCAAACCTGCATTAACAGATTTTTTTCCACCTGAGAGCAGCAGAAACAAGCTGTAAACATAATGACCCATTTTAACCTTTTACATTTGAGAACTTATTCGCAAATCGATCCCTGTGTACACAACCACTGCATGTGTGAGTAATGTTTCAGGCCACTTCATGAATTAAGGTCAATTGTAGTTTCTTTTTAAAGCTCTATATGAGTCTTCACTCCATCTCCAGTTATGTATTTGGCTTATTGACCTCTAAATGCTACAAGGATACCCCCTTTTACACTGAGTTCGCTGTAATTCTCTTCTCAGACTGTTTGGCCCAACTAAGCTGTCCACATTTCTACTGTTTATTTCACAGAAACATTGTAACCCATGATGTCTTTGATGTTTTGTTTTTTTTTAATCTTGCTGAAATACACTCCCTGGCCAAAATAAAAAAAAGTCACCATCTGGATTTAACTAAGCCAACAGATCAGCACCTCCTGTATATTTCCTTCATAGATGATGTTTTGGCTGCAACAAGTTATTTAACCCCAGTGCAATGAATATCTTCTAATTTCTTAAACAACCATGTGGAAAGACGGATCCTGTGGTCGTGGAAAAAAGTGAAGCCTCTTTAAGAAGGGTCAAATCATTGACATCAAGCAGAGAAAACATAAAAGGAGATGCAGAAACTACTAAATCTGGGTTTAGAACTGTCCAACGCATCTTTAAAAATGGAAGGATGGTGGGGAACCATCGTCTTTCAGGAAGAAATGTGGTCTTGAATGATTGTGATCAGCGATCGCTTTAATGTTTGGAGAAATCAGATTATAAAGACCACCAGTAGAACTCTGGGCTGTTTAATAGTGAAAGTAAGAACTTTCCACATGAACACAATGAAAGGAACTCAAGGGACTGAACAGCTGTGTAGCCAAAAGAAAACCAGTAATCAGTGAGGCTAACCAGAGAAAAGGACTTCAGGTCGCTAGGGAGCATAAAGACTGGACTCTGGAGCCATGGAAGAAGGCCATGTGGTCTGATGAGTCCAGATCCAACCTGTTCCAGAAGGATGGAGCATCAGGGTAAGAAACGAGGAG
>CM047997.1:24571759-24611434 GCA_026261665.1 Melanotaenia duboulayi
TAATGAGGTCAGCTCACTACTGAATATATGAGCAGATTATCCCATCTTCCCTGACGGCAGGGCCATGTTCCAATATTACAATGGCAGGATTTATGGGGCTCAGGCTGTCAAAGAGTGGTTCAGGGAACAGGAGACACCATTTTCAACATGGATCGGCCACCCCAGAGTCCAGACCTGAACCCCATGGAGATTCTTTGGGATGAGAACGCTTTGTGCTGTGGTCAGACTCTCCCATCCTCATCAATACAAGATCTTGGAGAAAAATGAATGCAGCACTAGATGGAAATAAATCTGGTGACATTACAGAAGCTTGTGGAAACAACGCCACAGCGAATGCTGCAGGAATCAAAGCTAAAGGCGGTCCAACCGAATAAATGAGTGTAAACTCTGGTGGTGATTTTGTTTTGGGCCAGGCAGTGTGTGATTCTTAGTGTGATAAACTTGCTTTTACTGTCACAATTTACACTACAGCTTGGCTGTTTCCAGTTTCAGTTTTTGTTCTGAACGAAGGGGTTATATAAAAGATGGATGGATGGTTTTAAGGCTTTACCATTTGGGGTTTTTTAGTGTGAAGTGACATTGTGGGCATGGATCCAAGCAACAACCTGACACTATGCACGTTCTCTGGCTAAGACACCTGTCAATCAAAGCAGCTCTCTTCATTATTTAGGCCCGAATATTCAAATGAGTTACAAATAAAAATGAGTTTGCCAACTGGCTTGTTTAGGAAAAACAAGTTCATAAACATGTTTACTTCAGTTTGAAATGGGGGTTATGGGATTTGAATTGCCTTTAGAGCCAATCTCAGGTGGCTATTTATTGAATGGAGTTTTTTTATATCTGCACATTGGCTTCATCTTTCTGTCTGGGGGGTTGCTGTTAAGTTTAAAACCAATTTATGTGATAGTGGGTAGTGTGATAGTGGAGCTCCTCTGAATGGTTATCAGTGGACTTTCTAATAAATCTCAGTTTTTTTTCTATGTGGAGTTTTGTTTAGATGCTCAGGTTTCCTTCAGCAAACTGATGTATGGATGTTTGTCTCATTCATCTATGTGCTGCTGGTACATCATTGTGCTACTGATGCTAGTTATTTGTAAACCATCTGCAAATAAAGCCAGCTTTTGGACATCATAACTCATCTGATTTAACATAATATTTTAGAAATGGTCTCCATGATGCATTATAGTCTTCTTTATTGTGATTCGCTCTTTTTCAAGCCTCATCTTGTACAAGAAAGCATTTGCATTTCCTGATGAAACATAACATAAAAAACAAACTGCAGACTTCGCTATGGCTCACTGTAGAATTCACGTCATGGGAAATTACTCTCAATCAAAAACACGTCTCCATAACAATCAAGATTTGTTCATAGTTTAGAGGTACTTAATAGAAAAAAAAGAACTCAGGACATTGATGTATATGACACTATAAAACTCCTCACTGTCTCTGTTATTAATAACACAGACCACTGCTGTCTTTTTAATCAACTGAATGCAGATTGTCAGCCTGATATTATACAGAGCACCTCACAATATTAGATCCTGAACTCTGTGATTGTTTGTGTGCATCAAAATGGGAACAGCCCTTGAATTACAAAAGCAAAGAGACGGCAGCAGTTGTAGCACGATCCTAAAGATCTCTGGAGATTCTTTTCTATGTGCAGCACACTCCAAAGGCCTCAGGTGCTCCTCTGTCTTGCCGCTCATCCAGCAGTAATATTGGGCCGCTGTTCTCTGCTCTTAATTACTCAAAGCCTCAGTACCAGATAAAGCCAGACAGCCACTTTGGTCTCTGGCTCGCCCATTATCATGTGTTCCCTGAAACATTCAGATTCAGCAGGACTATCTGCTCTCACCTGACCTTTACAGAGAGGTTGATGTAATTGCCAGTGAGCTAAATTCCTGTATGAGGGGACATTGTAAGACAAGTTTCTCCCCTGAAGGACATCATGCACATTAACACTTAACAGAGGTACATTCACAAAGAGGCTCCATTTAAAACATTTCAGAGATGATGATGCAGATATGCAAGAGAAGAAAAAACAAGTTAAGATAGACATGGCTTTTTCTGACATTTTAAACCCAGATTTCAGCATCATGGTGTCACAAATTCTTGTGAACAGTATGAACATGACAGGGCGCCCCACTGAGCTGCTGCATGTGCTGCTTGTGTGGGTGTTTTTGAAGTGGCCCTGCGTGTCTTGTTCTTCGTGTTGGCCAGGAGCACTAACAAGCTATTAGCCAACAGAACGAGCGCATGGTACTTCAGGGGACAAAAGCCAAACATACAAAGTCTTAGGCTACTCTGGAGGTTTCAGTTCTAGGAAGAAAAGGTCACTGCAAATACACAAAGCAACTTAGAGGACAAATGAGTCAGAGAGGATTACTAAATAGAAATGGACCGAATGCTAGAAATAGATTAACGTATCCCACTGAGAAGTTTGCTGATTTGCTTTGGATTACATGGTAGTATTTGTGATGAACTAGAAGAAGGGCATTAATCAATTCACTTTTAAGAGCAAGTCAATGGAGTGTCAAGTTGATGTCTTTTGAATAGGCAATAACTGTCTTCCTGGAGGTATTGCTCTCCTAATTACTGGCCTGCCAGAAGCTGATAAACAGGAATGATCTCCAAATGAAGGCGCCATGCACTTGATGTCAATAATGAATCACCGTGCTCTTGGCATTCTCTAGTTCTGCCTGGATACAGTTCATTCAGTCAGTGAGATAACTCAACGTCTGTTGAGTGAATTACTGTAAAACATTCGGAAAGTTGTGCTCTCCAGAAGATAAAAATGTCTTTTACCTATGATTAGTAAATCACAGCTTTCCAATCTACAGACCCGGAGGCCTGCAGATCTGGACCTGCACTTCTAGACCCCTGATGTTTTTGTGACAGTGCCATCTACTGGATGATTCTAAAACCACAACTGCATTTCTGGAGCAGCAGGTCCTCCAGATGAAGTTGCAAAAACTGCAACTACTAAATCAGCGTCCAGCTCATAACACATATTTTTCTCAAAAGTGACACTTTTAAAGCTTTATAAGAAGTTAAATCTCAAAGTAAATGTCGCATTACACCCAGCTAACAATACTAACCAACTCCATTACAGTATTATTTCTAAACGTTTTAGTTTACCCCAATACCAAACTGTTTGGCTTATTACATCAAACTATTAAACANTCCAAACTGGCTTAATACATCAAACTATTAAACACTGTCTGTTCTCAATATGTTTTCCTTAAACTTCATTNGTCTATTCTCAATATGTTTTCCTTAAACTTCATTACATAGAAATATGTATTATTATGCTAAAACACATCAGAAAATATCTGGGCCTTGGTGTCTTCATTTCGTTGTGGGAATTTGAAATAAAGCATAAAACACAGAAATGGTTTGAAATGTTTTATCAACTGTTCACAAATCAGAAAAATCTGCAGAGAAAAGAAAGAAATCAAACAATCTCCCTCAAGGGTTAAAAACAACAATAAAAAGACACTTTTCCACAATACGTAAATATCACAGTCCCAGAAGGGACAGACAAAGTCTTACGCCTGTCCAGGTTGGACAGGTTTGTCCTTCCTGCATCCGTCCAGGTTGGACAGCTTCGTCCTCCCTGCATCTGTCCAGGTTGGACAGGTTCGTCCTCATTGCATCTGTCCAGGTTGGACAGGTTYGTCCTCATTGCATCTGTCCAGGTTGGACAGGTTYGTCCTCRYTGCATCTGTCCAGGTTGGACAGGTTTGTCCTCCCTGCATCTGTCCAGGTTGGACAGGTTTGTCCTCACTTCTAAAAGGAAAATGAAAACATTGGCTTGTATGTTTTTTCATCTCATTACTTAATTCTTTTATTTTAACATGATAACATGTTTAATTTTAATTTAATCTCAGTTTAATTAAACTAAATGTGTGAGTCAAACACTCACGTCCAACAAGCTAAACTAGCTAGAAGCTACTCGCTCAACCTTTCAGCCTTCGGTGGAAAACAGTGTCAAATCATTTTAAACTTATCACAGTAAAACTTTCATTTCTTCGTCAATTTCAAGTCGACAAAATAATTTGATATTTTACACGATGACGTTCACGTTCTATACTCTCCGATAGTCCTCCATTTTAATTTGCAATAAAATAGATGGTGCTGTCGGGAAAGGTTTCCCCACCTGCAGGCTGGTCAGGTTGCTGCTGTGGTAGTCGTACCCGACATTTACCTGCCTCAGAGAGTCTGTCATCCTGTGAATCTACTCCACCTCCATCAGCTTAGACTGCAGCAGACAGTTTAGTCTTGTGAGTTAGTTTGGCAAACGTGGTGCATGAAGCAGCTCTTAGCTGCACTGTGCATCGATCCTTCAAGGTCTCCAGCAGAGCAATACAAAGTCTAAATCACCTGTTGCAGCACGAAACAGGAGGATCCACAGCCAGTACCTCAAACGTTTACATTCTTCAAAATACAGAAAAAAATCTTAATTAGTTAGATCACATGAAGACAACGGAGACACACGGTATCTTGCTGGTGTAACCTGAACTGAAATTTGCACATTGACTTAAAGTAAATTTAAAATGCCTTTGAAACCATGTGACATATGAACAATCATCATGTGATTACATTAGTTCAGCTAAATCTGTTCGAAAAATTGACCCCCCCCCAAAAAACCCCTATTTGATCTGCCACGTCTAACACAGTCTATCTTAATACTGTAACTATGGCCTAGGTCAAATTATTCACTATTACCATCTGCTGTGCTTTAGAAAAAGCCTGAGGATATAGTCATCGCTACAAGGAAAGCAGTCTTTGTGAAATCCTTTAAGAAATACATGAAAGGTTTTCTAAAGTTTGGATTTAGCCGGAGGGCTGCTCTTGATTATCATTGACTCATACTTTGCAAACCTGAAACAATAAGAACTTTAAATCACACGAATCAGGTTACAGAAGCAATAATTAATCATCTCTTTAAGTTTATGTTTGCAGGGTGCACCCACAACTGTAATCAGGCTGTCTGGTAGCAGCAAAACATGCCCAGCTTTATCTTTTTCTTCTTATTTTTTTCCAGGAATAAGCTCACCTGCAACCTCTTCAACACTCAGATCATCTGCTATAACACAACATTTTTAAAACAGCCTTAGGGGTTCAAAGGTTCAGAGAGGAAGAGAAGAAAATAGAGACAGCAGTAAAATGTGTCCAGGCAGTTCAGAAGCATCTGAACGGTGTAAGACAGATACGCCTTTTAACTTTCCCAGTGAGACCAAACAGCCGTGTGTGAAATCAAACCGGATTGCAGCCTCTGAGACAGACGACGTGACATAAAGCTGAGTATTGTGTACACACTCAACAGATGAGCACAGGCTCTGACCCTGGATATTGCGGATAAAATCAAAAGGTAAACATTCTTCTGGGGCCTGACAGCTGGTGGTGAAGAGCGGTGGCTGCGACAGGGTGTTTCTCCTCTACGGGTCAACATTATTAAGTCCAGTGACAATCATCGTCTGTTATTGTTATTGCATTCTGTCACTTCTTATTTTATTCCTGCACTTTTGCAAGTGAAGACCTGTTTATTACCTCAGGTACAATTTCGTTCATCCAGGTTTTCTTTTAACACCCCCAGGCACCATAAACGGTAGTTTTCTTTTATGTGGTCAACCGGATCAGTTTATTGACTTTGTCAGCACTGTCTTGTAAAAGTAAACTTGAGACAGAGCCCAGATGATGGCAGTAAAAAACATTGTCTTGTCTGATGGTGTTTGGTGGATCTTTGTCTTTTTTTCCAAAAAAGAGAATGCTGCTCCATTTTTTTGGTGCCTTAGGGACAGTAGAGGAAATCACCGGAGAATGCAGTTTTATTCCAAGGTGCACAGGAAATAGGATCATAAGATGCTTCCAAGGATAAACATGACCTGGATATGTAAGAGACAAAACATAGCCTCAGATTAGATGTACACTTGTTAAGTGCAGAGTGACCGGGTCATCTGAGACCTGGATCTCCTTTCCCCTCAGGCTTCACTATGAAAAGACAGTGGATATTGTACTTTATCCAAAGCTGTGTACATAGACATGGTTTAGTTTGACATTCTCAAAGATGGTCCCTGAAGGTCTGCGTAACTCTTTCCAGGTGAATGATCTGACATTTGGAAGAAATGCCAGTAAGGAAAGTGGGCACTTTTTAGCTTGTCTGAGCTTGTGCTTGCATGCGTGTTGTTGAACGTGTGGTCATTCTTGTTTGCATTCTGCAGCGGACACATGCTCAAGTTTGGTGCATTCTCCAACCACTTCCAACCTCTCCGGCCTCCCATCGAGCTGGCTCGCCGTGTCGGAGCGAAAAGCCCGTCTGAAATGCTGTTATATGACTTGACAGGAACAGGACTGCTGACAGAGTCCAGAGACTACGCTATGTCAGTGGAACACAAACAGACTGTGGGATAGATTCAGTGTGTGAGGCACTCGCTGCCCCTGTGTTCACACTCTCTGATGGCCGTCTTTGACAGCCCTCACAAACAAAGGAGCTTAGAGAAAAGACATGTCTGATCACATGAAACAGCTCAAAGGCAACAGAATCAGAAATAAAAAGTCGGTTTTTTCCTGTGTGGCTACATTTCTTTTGCTGTTAAAATCCAGGATGCGAGTTTCTCTGTTTGCCTTTGTATGGCAGCACGTGTACCACTGTATTACTATATTCAGTTGCTGTTAGGTTATCCTTTTATAAAGAATTTTGATGACTTATTTGACATTTTGGAGCCCATTCTGTAATGTGTTCGGTCAACTGTAATATAGAGCCAGAAGCTAACGCTGCCCTTCAGCACTGACACGGTAAGGTAGGTCATGGTGGTTGGTAAGGAAATCTCCGGGAGATGTTGTTTGGTGATTGTCACAGGATGAGGGCAATCTGATGCTCAGGCTGCCAGTTCGCCACATCAGTTGTACTTTTTAACGGGATCATCCGACAGCTCAGTCAGGCAGCATTGCTATGCAGGGACAGTTGTCTTTACTTTGTCAATCAGGGGCGGTGTACAACGGGCAAGGTCGTCCCACCTCTCTCACATTTTGCAGTTTTGTAGTCCGATCAATTCTGCCTGGCTCGGCTGAACTCATGAATTTTT
Organism: Melanotaenia duboulayi; assembly: GCA_026261665.1. Lineage (NCBI taxonomy): Eukaryota > Metazoa > Chordata > Actinopteri > Atheriniformes > Melanotaeniidae > Melanotaenia > Melanotaenia duboulayi. The sequence goes on from CM047997.1 coordinate 24,578,848, forward strand.
CTAAGAAAATGCAGAGAAGGAAGATTTTAAACATGTAAAAGACATTTTCATGAGCAAGAAAGTGTTTGATGTAGAAAATGCAGTTTTAGGGTGAAATGTAAAATTACTCAGATTTTTTGTGTGTGATGAGTTCTGGTTGTAAAATAAATGAACAAGAAAACAATGGATCTTTCTTTGAAGTGAAAAAGAAATCTAACAAACTATGCTGTTAATTAAAGGGAGTTATTTACCAGGAAGGAACGAGACATCCGTCTTCATGCACACAATACGATTTATTCAAATTGAAAATATTTGGGAAATAATGAGAACGTGGATTTTTTTTTCTTTTTCTAACAACCAAAACATCTGAATCTAAGTAGATGAGTGAAATGCCAGCATGCAAATATGTTGTAACTACGATGAAGTCAGGCTGTACCTTTTTTATTAGAACTATAAAAATAGTTTGATGTTTACATCCTGTTTTAAAGTCTACAAATAAAAATTTATTCTTTAAGTTTTCTTTTCCACCAAAATGTTGCACAGCCTATTTTATTAAACAAAAATGAAAAATCTTTTTTATCCATTTGAATTTTTTTTTATTTAAATTTATAATATCGGCAAACCCTGAATCATGATCCAGGTAATCAGTATTTTTTTTTACCATGATCAAACTAGTGATTTTACACCCTTTAATATTACATCCATATAAAGATAATGTTAAGCTTTTGTTTCAGAGCATCGTATACAGTAGAAAATTCAAGCAAAGTAGCAACATTACATACATAAACTATGCCAATAAGTTACAGATATAAGTTATGATTTCACCTCTTTTCCTTCCACCAGCAGCACGTAGACATACCTAGTTTAAATGTTGCCACGTTTTAGGTAAACTTTCTGTGTATCGAGCTCATCCCTGCAGTCTGCCGCATGGTTTGTGAAACTAAAACCTTCTCAAAATACAGAATATAACACACTAAAACATGAAAAGTCATAACAAAAAGGACATACAGATGCACAAAGAAGTCTCATCAAGGAGAAATAAAAATGCTGAGACTCCAAAGAGCTTCAGACGACTTAAGAATGTTGAAGCGAGAGAAGCGTGTCTCCTTCAGCTCCTGAGAGGTTTGCTAACTTAACTTCATGTCAGTAATATCTGATTGTGCTTGTAGAGATTTCTTTGTTTTCTGGTGTGAAGATGATAATTAGACTCACTGTAATTAGGGTTTCATTAGACGTAGGTGCACTGTAAAGCCAACCAATTTCCTAAAATCACAGACCATAATAACCTTAATTTTGGAACAGTGTGCTTGTGCAGGTGCCGATCAGAAGTATTACACATAAGTCACGTTTAAATTAGATCCAGACGGTACAAAAAGATTTAAATGAACCAGGAACCAGAATAATTTTCCTGGTCATGTTGACTGCAGCGTTTTAAAGAAAACTAACACCCAGCTTGTTCTGAAGTTACTCTGGATGCTGTTTGTTAGACTTTAATTGTTTTGGACAAAACATTAATGAACTGTAACAGGCTAAGGAGGTGTTGCTTTTATGATTTCCCCATCTGGTTGAAAAAAAAGCTTAAATTGCTCCCCAGCTGAGAGCCGGTCATCGGCAGACATGCCAAAATCATTAAGTTATAGCAAAGTGGCAAATTAGTTCAACAAAGCTGATGCTTCATCATCGGCCCACTCTTCTGTCTTGTGTTTTTTAAAGTTAAAGCTTCTAAATGTTTTGTGGGTTATGCTGAGTCATTCTTTTGTCGTACCAAGTTCATACGATGAACAACTCACCATAGGCTGTGGTGATTATTAGATCTATCTGAATCCATCATCATAGACTCCGGTCAGAGATACAGTATCTCCCGTCATGCTGGGAAACTTCTTCTCTGAAAAATGGTGTAAACTAAATAAATGAAAACAATTAGGAAAATAAGATAAAGATCTTAATGTTGTCGATGATGGTTTGGTGTACACTGTAAAAATGTGGCCACCTAACCAGAGAGTAGGGAAGGAGAAAGAATCAGAAAAACAATGCCCATCGCAGAGAAATCAGTGTGGGTTTTGAGGGGAATGAGGACTGGGGAGCAGCTGACAAAGTTAGCAAACAGAAGCTAACACTGTCTACCAATGAGAGGCAGCGGTCTACTGCTCGCTTACTGAGCAGGACCTTTAAAGCCAAGTATCTGGTAGTAGGACATTTATTTAGAACCACGAATGTTAGAGGAAGAGAGAGGAGATAAACTGGGATAATAGATTATTTATTTAAGGATAAAAAAAATCAACAGTTATTTCTGCTTGACTTGACTTCCTCAGCGTTTAATGACCAGCATGTCCTTGGTGTAGGACACCGTGTCTTTCCCTGCGCTGTCACCTGGTTCCACTGGATGCTTCGGGAGGTGTCTGAAGAGGGAGGCAGCACAGATGGAGCTGCTATCAGCTATCGATCTTACATAATTCCACATCCCATCTGGGACTCCATCAAACCTCCACATGTACAATCTTCCAGTCCAACATGAACAGATCACAAAACAGCGTTCCAGATGCACGGAGGAAGTTTCACCTGCACAAAATGCACCGGACAGGAAAACTGTGATTCCGTGGCTGGAAAGAAAACATAAACAAACTACGAGACCAGTAAGAACTCATACTGGATTGTACAAAAATGTGTTGCACTTCTCAAAATCTCCATACTAAATTTCTGTTCTGTAAAATGTATTAAATTCATCATGAACCTTTTATAACATTTCACTAAATATTAAGTAATTTGTGAATGATGCAGTCAGCCAGCTGGATGTAAAACTGAACGAAGACCATCAAAATCAAATCTGTGAACACCAGAACATACAAGTATTGTATAGAGGAGAAAAGAGCTGAATTAACTGACCTTCCATGTTGTTCGCTTACAAGCTATGCTCGAGCAAATTCATTAAAATGACTCAGATTCTGGGAGCATGCCTGTTTGGTCATAAATGTTAATTGGTGTGTGTCATTGGGGATCCAGGTCTACCTGCAGGTCTAATTCCTCAGCAAAGATCAAGGGCAAGGTTGTGTTTTAGTGCCGTTTGTCTCTTATGCAATGGCCAGACAGGGCATCGGTCTTTGGAGAGGGCTGCACTCGATACCCTCCCTACTAATTTTCTGCCCCTGATTGGGGAATTTCCTCCTTGGAGAAGAGCACCATCACATAAGTTAAATGATGGTAATGTTTCCTACAGCCAGCAGATTCATTACAGCAACCATCTTGTCAAATATCAAATTCCTGGAATTAATCCAAAGGGAACTAAATCCCCATTCCTCCTCTTGCGGTTAATAGCAAATCATGGTGTCACTTTTCATGGTACTGCGACAGTCCCACGGGGTGCAGCGCGTCCAATTATCTGTTGGCCGGTGATTTATTTGGTCACCTCGTTTCTCCTGCAGTCCCCATGCCAGAATCCTTCATTCCCTCTCCCTCAGTCCCTCTGCCTACTTATCATACTGCTTATCCTATATCCTTCTCCTCTCGTCTTTCCATCTCCCTTCCGCTCCCCATGCTTGGTCTCCATCTTCAGAGCAGTAATGGTCTGGTTCACCATGCCGAGGCTCAATAATGAAGCTGCTGCCCTAGAAAAGCCATGTTAATGTTGACTGTGGCACCAGATTCTGCTGTAAGACACGCAGCAGCGACAAATGAATACATCAGCTTGAGCCAACGGAGGCTAATAAATAACGCATGTAGATTCAAGGCTTTGACTGAGAGTTGAAATGTTCTGCAGATTATAGATGTGTGAAACGAAGAAAAAACCCAAGCAATCTAATTCTCTCTTCAGGGGATTTCTGACTGAGCTGTTAACATATGCTTGTTGTAAATTTCTAACCAGCATGAGCATTTTGGGGCATGTCCAAGTGTAGTGGTGTAATGTGTTAATAATCATTAGAGTAGAGCTTGGCTCCCTGAAGTATTGGCTCATCCATCTGGTTGTCAGCAGCATTGACAAGCTGTCTGCTCTTCCCTGCTCTGCCACTCTGACCTCTTTTGGCCTCTTTGGTCCAGTCTGACAGGCAGAGATGTGCTCTGTTCAGGAAGAGCTGTGTGCATCTGTCTGTCTGGCATTTACATGCGATGATCTGTGTGCCGGTGACCCAGACTGACGTACATAGACAAGAAAAAAGGAATTTCCTACGTCTATCTTCCCACGTTCCTCCCGTCAGTCACTGTCTAGAGCGTGCAGAGCAGCCTTATATGCCTTCTTTCCATCACTGATATAGTCTGTCTGCTACGCCCACTCATGTTCCTGTAGCTAAAAGTGTAATCCATTTAAGTGCATTGAAACTAAATTAGGTTTCTTTAAAGTGTCCATGAGGCAAACCCTAATATAGAGCTCCTCCATGATGTTTGAATGCAAAGTAAAGCCTGGCCCGGCCACCTAAATCCACTGATAACAAGTTTTATCCAGTAACTTTATTTTCCTCATTCATCCTTGAAATGTCAGTCCACTTGCAGGACTGAACTTTGCACCCGAGGCTTTGTGAAGAAATTTTGTCCAGTAAATGTTTTTTTATGTAAAATGCACAGATTAGAAGATAATTACCAAAACAACAGCCACGCCATTAATTCATGCAATATTCAGCTTTTGTTGAAAAATTAAGTAGCAGCATATGTTCTTGGCGGCAGTCTGTACAGCCTGAGAATGAGGAAACCACATTACACTCGGCCTACATTTATAAATTGTCAGATGGCTGTTTCCCAAGGCTGTTGTTTCCTGTGACAGGAATCACAATCCGTGCTGTGTACATTTTTCTTACACTAACCATTCATTTATTTATTTTTTATTAAAACACAATCACTCACCGGTGGAAGTGAAATTGGAAACTCAAAAGACTGTAGAAAGCACTTCTGAGTACCTTCAATCACATCCTCGTCCATCCTTTTTAGGGTTTTCGTGGTCAAATGAGTAGTTGAGAACTTGTTGGATTTTGTGTGATAAAGTAAAAGATGGAGGTAAACAGGGCTTTACTTTCATCACGCAGGGAAACAAGACGTAGGGAACTGAGTAAGGAAAACAGCTGATGTTAAAGATTTTATCACTGGATGGTGATGATGGAGATAAGCAGCTCAAACCGTGTTCAGACATATTCTGGACTGAGCAGAGCTGTGTGTGAAAAAACGGTACAGATGTCCCAGTAAACTTAGCAAAAAAGTAAGGAAATTAATGTTTGGTTGATTATTTCTTCCCTTTAATGATGCCATCATTGGAATCAAGCGTCAAGCCTGATATTAGGGACTGGAGTTTGTCTGTGGAAAGTGGGGTTGGTGGTTTCCTCCGTGCTTTTTCTGTATGAGTGTGAGATATAATGAATCATTAGGTGTGTTTTTAGGTGTGAAGACTTAATTTTCACTTTGATGTTGAAATTACTTTAATTTGAAATTTAACTGTTGTTATTATGTAAAGTATTTTGTGCTGCTTTTTGGTATGAAAAGTGCTATATAAATAAAATTTAGGCATAACTTGTGAGGAAGTTGTTTCTGTGGAATGAGCAACACAGCTAAACAGAAGCGTCATCCTTGCAGGTTCTACCTGGTTGTAAATGTGACTAATTAGGCTTTCCAATGATGTATAAAACAACAACAAATCGTATTATTAAAGGAGAGAAATAATCCACCAAACACAGATTTCCAGACAAGTTTTCCACAGTGTAGAGGTGAGGTCATGCACTATGTACATCAAAACAAGTTGAGTCGTGAGATGGTATAGTTTTGTATATGTTATCAAAGATTTCAGCTTAGAACTGGAGAAATATTTATCAGTTCCTTGATATCTGGAAGTATCTGGTGCTTTAGGTGCGTTTCTACATAGTCAAGCAGCTCATTTCTTTGTGTGTGGATGGATAAAAGCAATATGGATTAAGACTCTTCATAACAAATCCTTTTAATAAATTATATATAAATTATATATTAATAGCAATGTTGCGATGTGTGTTTGACGTAAACAAACCGTGACCAACTGCTTCACTCTATCATGGCCTAGATTCTTTTTACAATTTGAACTATTAAAGAAACTAAAGACATCTAAGCCATTTCCAGCATATAAGAACAAATTCTCTTATTCATCCTTAATCTGCAGATGTGATGTCACATGAAATGCAGTCATGTTGTACAGTTATGGGTAAATTTGCTGTTTTTACACCAACATATAAGATGAACATAATAAAATCACATATAACTATAATATTTTTTAAGCCTGTCTGTGTCTAAAAAGCAGCATGTAAATGAATAACTGGCACCTTGTTCTATATTTCCATTATCTGATGATTACTACATTCACTTTATAGACGTCTAATATGGCATACAAGAGTAAAAAATCAAAAGTAGTCAGAGTCTCGATTCAAGAATGACACTAAGGATCCATATTGGAAAGGAAGCAGCTGATTTTAGCTTTCTTCTTGGAAATAGTGCCATCTTTGTTTGCAGCCGTTGCAGGGCAATGGAGCATGAAACCTAGATATGAGGTGCAGCTCATTCCTTGGCATCAACAGCCAGGGAAGCTGCATCCGTCATGCAAAGATCATTCCCACCCTGTCTCTTTGAAGTAATGGCTTGGATCTGCTGTGGCAACACAGCTTCATCCACACAATTTTACCCACAAAAAGAAACGAGTATGAAAAAGGTTCTGCTCCCGTGGAGCTACTTATTGAAAAATGTATCAAACTCCCTATGCAGGAGGGATGTGAAATGTTATGAGACCAGGTGTAACATAGCCAAGTCAATCAATTTCCAATTAAACCATGCTCCTCAGTCATCCATAATTCTGTTTAGAGATTGGCTTTTCAGTCTTCTCATACAGGACGGGTGCTGAACCTGTGGTCCATCAGAGTGAAATGTCATCGGGTGCAGGAGGAATTAATTAACAGTCCATGTGTCACACAGATAATGCTGATTTCCCTGTAAAAACAATCTTTGTGTTCAAATCTGACTGACAGCCAATCCACTCATTTACAGTTCAAACTCTCCAAAGATTTATAAAGTCCTTTCATTTGCTCCTTTTAATAATTCACGACTCAATTTCTCACACAAAAACCAACCGACTCACTGGTGTAAAACTCATCATCTTCCAGACAGGTTTTGTCTTTGTTGTCTTATTCCTAGATGAGAGTTTCAGAGGGAAGCTTTGCTCTAATCTATGGAGATAAGAAGGCCTGGTTTTCCAAATAAAAGCTGTAAGTTTGTACAGTATGACCGAGCATGTCCCATGGCTGCTTATATCAGTCTCCCTAGATGCAGCGATTGATTAACTTGTCCCGACCGGGTTTTCATTGTCTCAAAATTCTCCTGCCGAGTCTGTCAGCTACTAAACTTTTAACATCACAAGGCCTCTCATAAGGCAGCTCTATTGTTTTTAAATGAAGGCACATCAATTTAACAGGCTTCACTACCCACTGGATGATTTGTTAGCACCATTAATCCCTGGCATCATGCTAGAAAATGGCTGCAGTGTGAAGACAGGAACTGGTGCAGGGTTGGGTGGTTGTGTGGAAAAGGTTCATTGGTTTCAACCAATAAAAGCAGAAGAACGAATAGAGTGTGGATGGGAAAGAAACGGCGCTTATTATTCTATTTTAAACTATCTTTCTTCATGTAGAAGACACTGCATAAAGACAGGTTTCCACAGGACAAAGAAAATAGAAGAAAAGAGAGTGTAAGGGTGTGTGGGGTGACCAATAACCTAGTTAGAAAATCAGCATGCAAGCACTTCATCTTTCTCCTCAAGTTGCAGCGTCGCAAACAAGTCTAACAGCGGAGATTTCATTTCCAAGCATGACTAATTCATTACAAAAGCATTTGAGTGCATGAACGCTGTAGTTACAACCCAAATAAAAAAGAAAAAGAAAATACAAACTGCTGACTATTTAAAATAATAATTTGAAAATTGCTCACAGTTGAGGTAAAACGGAAAACGTCTCTTGTTAGGAAGTCACTTCACTATTCATTTAGCGTGAATGGTTCAATTTCTCTGAAGCTAGCAACAAAATAAGCAGATTGCTGATATGAAATGCTCATTAATCAGTCTGTGCCGCTGCGTGCCATCTATTTGCCTTGCAGGAGTTTGCTCTCCTTTTTAAAAACTCAAAGTCGTGCGAGAACAACTATGTGAATGTGTTTGCAGGAAAGCATCACCGCACGCTCTCAGAAACCCGCCGCCTGAACACAATACCTGGTCAAATGTTAAAGTTATCAGTGGAGTGCAGGAGTGAAGGAGCCACTTCACCGCTCTGCTTTTCATACCTGCACTGAAGGATTTCAGCTCACTGGCAAAGCCCTCTATGACAGCGCAGAGCCATTCTGCTGGGCTGAGATAAAACACAACGCTATAAAAAAGTTAAATAATCAATTCCAAAGTAATGCTGCGGTAATAATCTAGAGCAGGCCGCAGGATGGTGCCTCCAAGGGGATTTTGAGATGATTTGCAGAAGGATTTATGAGAAGATTCAAAGCATATGAAAAAAGATATTAATGTTTTTCGCTTCCTTCTTTTAAGATTAATTGATAACTGTGTGGCATTGATATGCACAGCCTTAAGAGTTTTTCTTAAAGTGTAAAAGGAGGAAAGTTGTTCTCTATTCTGTCTCCTATTGTTTTAAACAAGGAGCGAAGGAGCCACTTCACCACTCCTTCAGGAGGCATAGCAGCTACGGAGGTGGGTCTGAAGAAACCCAGGTTTGAGTCCCCAGGGAGCCAACACAGGCAAACCCCGGTGAGCCCTTGAGCAAAGCCCTTAACCCTCACAACTGCTACCCAGACACCAAAACATGGCAGCCCACTGCTCTCTAGTACATCCAGGTCAAATGCAGAGCTGATTAGTAAAACATATTATTAAACATCTGGAACTGAGGAAACCAGCTGCTGGATCTTTGAAAGAACACTGTTGTCCTGATCTTGTCTGGTACCAGACTAGGACTCTTCTATGTGGGGCCATGTTGTTATAATGATGTATGTGGTTTACCCAAAGCTGCCCCGAAGAAGATGACTGACTGGGAGCAGATGTTGCTGTAAAACTTGTTGATACCTTCAATACTTATGGTACCATTTTCTGTTGCACAGGTTCTACAGTAATGAACCCAAATACAATCAAGATGTAACAGGCTTTTCATTTGAGGACAATTATCTGGGTGGTCTGTTTCCTTTCTGCAGCACAATGTGTAAAAATGAGAGTTATTGTGATTTTTATTACCATAAAATGCAAATTTCATTTAAAAACAGTGTCCCTCCTCCACATTTTGATCCATCGGACTATTTTTTTTTTCTCAGTTAATTTTAATCAGTGACTTCTTTCCACATCTCTAATCTGCATTGAATGACAGAAAACCTCAGAGACTTTTAGGTGCTCTTTTCATACCCAGTCATGTTGGGCCGATCATGCTGACCTCTGAGACACGTTCCTACCGTCGAACTCTTCCGTTAAAACTCGAAAGGTCAAACTGCCATTGATGCTTTATACAGGGTGTGTCCATCCTCCCGGCCCATATAGTCCAAATATTTATAATTAAATTGACTTTTTTCCTGTTCGATGCATTTATCACCATATTTTATTCTTTTTATTTTGTTTCTGAATATTCTGATACAAAACTATTTTTTTTATTCATTTAAAATATTTTCAGTAAAATTGCTATTTTCCTGTATTATGTTAGAAAAAAATGATTGAATCACTTTAAAATTTCTTTTTATTTATATAAAAAGTCCTTTCAAACAAAGGAAAGTGCAAACTAAATGAGAAGCTATGAAAAGAGACAAACAGGTTGACAAAGATGTCAAAGGACAGAAAATTCAAATCAAAATGTCTGGAAGACAGAAAACTTCTTATGAGTGGGGCTAAAAACATGCTTTTTAGAGTTAAATGATTCTCTAACAGTTAAAAAAACACAAGTTAAATAACCAATCATTGAACTTTCTCCAGCTGGAGAGTAGAGGTTAAAAAACCAGCAAGCTAGCTGAACCAGGAGGCTGGAAGACTTAGACACAGGAGAGGAGATGAAAATGAAATGAAAGATGCTTCATTTTTCCCCCTGAGGGAAATTAAAATCTTGTTATTCCAGAGGGACATAGCTGCTGGCAGGAAAGACTTCCTTTGAGCCGCCCTGTGACACAGTTTGATGCCCGTTGTGCAGATAGTCTCCTTTATACTCGTCTGTCCAGGATGACATGTCAGCCATGTCTCAGGGAAACACAAAACAGCATTCTCTGTATTCCTTCTGTGTCAAGCTCGTCCATTTTCTAAATAATCTATCTCACATTTGGAAGAAACTTCTTCTGCAAGAGCTTCGTCACCATGTGACAGACGGGATGTACTAATGAAGGAGCAATCACTAAAACGTACAAGATCATCGCCCTGATGCCATGTTTCAATAAGGAACATGAAATCCATATTCTTCCTGACAAACAGCTCATTAAGAGGAATTTATTGTTCACAGTAGTTTAAAAGGTCGTATTGCTTTCTTTTCATACTGGATTACAGGTGAGGAACAATCTTTTGAAACTGTTGCATCCATCTCTCCCCAATGAATTTAAATAGTTTCACAAAGACAGAAGCAATAAGGCAGTCACCAAAAAACAACTGCTCCTTTAATCCAATTCAGTTCAATTTATTTATACAGCACATTTTAAACAAACCCCAAAAAACATATGATAAAAGATAACATTACAAATCCACAATAAGAATATACACAAATACACATCTATATGTCAACATACACACACAATGCAACCAGTCACAGCTTAAATCCTGACTGACATGTTTAATATTAAAAGGTAATGTAGATTTAGCCCTCAAAATCTTAAATGATGGCCTTTTTGTGAAAGTTGAAGGGGCTGAACATTCATTTAGAACCGTAGAGGGAAGTAAAATGGCATTTATTATTTATTTATCATGCATTTAGCTGTCACTGCAGTCTTTGTTTTACTGCATAAGAAGTAGCACACAGTTTTTAGATGGGGCTGCAGTGACCCTTTTAGCTTCTTCGCATGAGCAGCTCCATATATTAGCTTTCATCACATGCATAACTTGAAAAGATAGAAGTATGTTCGGTTCCAGTAAAACAAACATCTGATGGGGGATTTAAAGATTTGATTTGAGAAGCTGCTGAAATCACATAGAATTAATACTTCTTAAAAAGTGTTTCTCATAATCCCTAAATTGGATTATGGTGATCAAGTCGTATCTTTCAGCTGTTCTTAAAGCAAACGGATGTCCCACAGAGTTATGAAAATATGTAAAAGTAGGATGGCAAAGAAAAGAAAAGGACTAATTAAATCCCTACTTCTGTGCTCCACTAACATAATTTTAAATAATACAAATAACCTCAGTTTGTAATGTCCGCTTATATTCTTCTTCCTTCCCTCCAGAAATATTCCCTGCTGGTCTTGTAAAAAATCATCTTTGTGTTTAATCATAGTGCTTATTGTGCCACTTTATTCAGCTTTTTCATTCAAACCGGGTAAAGAAACCAAGTATCTCGCCAAGCCAGCAAGTGATTCTCGGTTTTATCTCTTGACTGAAGTTTTCAAATACAGCTCCAGACGTCTATAATTGAAACACCCAGTGGCACTTTCTGAAAGGTCCAGTGACTCGTCTTCAGGATTACTGTTAAATTAAAGCACTGTGGAATTTAATTTAATCCCCACTTCTTTGCTTATTGGCTGAAATGTGCAGATCTAAACTTTCTGTGATCCTTACCTCGTGGTTTACCTAATCTTATTCTCTCTGTCCCGGGATAAGTCTTTATATCCTTGTCCTACACATTAAACCAAATATTTTTCTCATCCCTGGTAAGATTTTAAGCCTGGCCAAGAAGGTAATTTCCCCTAAAAGAAGGGTGGAGAGTATGAAAGCACATTTTTCTGTAGCATGAATTTGAAATATTGATAGAATGGTTTACTACAAACATACAAAGGGGGGTTTAGTCAAACGCTGAGAGGCTAAATGGGGTTCTTCATCATTAATATTATTATATCGAACCTATTTGGACACCATCACCACTAAACAATTGCAAACAGACCGTTCCATGCCCAGATTTTAAACTTATCTCGCAATTTTACTCACAGCCCATGGGGTCTAAAGAGGAGATGTACTGTGTAATAGTGTCTGGATTTCACCGCCCAAACCAAACACACTGCATACAAGTGTGTTCAGTTCAAAAAGGAAGTCAATCAACGGGACGGGAATGAAAGCCAACCTCATTGTGATGTTGTTGGTGTCAACACAGAAGACACTTCTCACCAAAAAGCTCATTTGGGTAAATGTGGAAAAAAACTAAATTACAGCAGCTTAAAGAGCAGTGAAGCATCAAACCCATTAATGCATCATTATATCTGATATCATCTGCACACAGATCATGCTGGGTCATTTACAAAAATCAATAAACCCATCCAGCATTAAACAGGGGAATTTCAGAAGCTGTAAGAAAACAACAGGAAATATCGTTGCCAGTCAATTTTTTTCAGTTTTCTGCCCTAAATGACCGTAGAAATCCCACACTTAACCCTGAACTGGGCAATACTGCAGATTTTATTATCGATCGATACCACGTAGATCCGGGACAAGTATCGCAGATACTGATACCAATACCGATACTTATTGCTTGAAATGTAATCATTTAATGAGTTTGCCTTTAATTATGATGAATTATGATCATTATTATTATTATCATAATCACATGCAGTACAAAGATTTTTGTCAAAGAAAACATTTTTATTACCAAACTGAAAGCAGAACAGACATTTTTTTTTGTAAATATAGAATAACATCCTTAATTAAAAAAATTACTGTTATTCCCTTTTATCCTTCAATTCTGAGAAAAATGAAGTCAAGAGTGCAAATTAGCTAAAAACAACTTGGCTTTCATTTATATTCTTCAGCTTTATTTTGTCATATCAAACACAAAAGAGTAAGTGTTGTGTGTGTTGGCGGAGGTAAGGGCCCAAACGCAGGCAGGAGGCAGGTCAGTGCAGGTAGAAAGGTTTATTGGACATAAACTCAGGAGCAGGGAAACACACACAATACAGAGGATGAGCCACAAGGATCTGACAAGAGCAAACTGAAAACCATGGGCTATAAATGCACAGAGGGCGTTACAAAGAACAGGTGGAGTGAATGAGTAATTAGACCAGGTGAACTAACGAGCCAGAAACAAAAAACACAGGAACACAAGAGGGAAAACAAGAAAACTGAACTAAATGTGACTATAAACCAAGATCAAAACAGAACATGAAAAACCAAAACCATGATCAAAATCTAACACACACCAAATAAACCAAAACCCAGGAACCATGACAAGAAGAAACGTATCAGAGTAAGAGCAGAATAAGTCCAAGCGTAAGCTGACATCATGAGAGCTGTGGAAATCTTACAGATCTTACTTCCTGTCATGAGTCAGCAACACGAAGAAATGATCCCGTCAACAGGAGCAGTCGGGATTACTGTATGGAAAAGGAAATGCATCTTTACTGAGCGACATGGGAAAGCTGGAAATCAGGAAAATGAGCCAGAATATAAGTGCAACCAAATCCTTTAATTAACTATGTTACTTTATATAGTTTGTTTTTACATTTTTCCATTCATTTTCCAAATAACAACATTCACGTGCTTTCCAGCCAAGAACAGAGTAACTTATAAAATACTTCCTCACCAGCCTTATTCCTTTAACATCGTCCAGCCACCAACTAAATCCCCCCCCCACCCCTCTCTACATGTCACTTAGATTACATTTCACTCCTCATTGAGCTGCACTTTCAGGCAGTGTAACCACCACACACCTCATGGAAAAGTGTTCATGGAAAAGTAGTGACTTACTTCATTTGACATTAGCGAACCTTAAAACGAACAACTGAGCACAGAAACACAACAAACAAGTCAAATAAAAGCCGAAGTCTGAACATTACGACACTTTAAACCCAGTGACGTATTTTCATTTTACATTTCACAGAAACCAGCAAGCTGATGTACATCGACAAAGCTCCTTGGCTATGCTTGGCAAAAGGTTAGAGACTAAGATAAAGGCTATAGATCTAAGTCTAACAGCGAAGTTAGGAGTACATTGCACATTTGTACATACTGTACAGTCATTTGCACATACTGTATATAACATATATCTTGCACTTGTTGCTTATTGCACTTCTGGTTAGATGCCAAACTGTGTTTCGTTGCATTGTACTTGTACATGTGTAATGACAATAACGTTGAATCTAATCTAATCTAATCTAAAGGAGGTTGTCAGAGCAGCAGAAATGGGCAAATTAGAAAAATCTTCCTATAAATACAGCAAGAGGTCCATGCCTTGAGATTACTTTTTTTAAAACTGCTGTTTCATAAATTAAACTGAAAAATCAGGATATCTAACCAACAAAACACATTTTTGTAAACATGTAGGATGTAGAAAAGCCATTGTGAGCAGTTTTCACCTGGAATATCACACAGTTGAAATATTTAACAACAAACACCTGAAAATTAGCTTCAGTATTTTAGTCAGTTTACAAGTTCAAGGCTGAAAGAAGACGGACATTGTGAAGCAAACCTTTTGTGTAGTGAATTTAAAAAGCACCATTAGCTGCGTAAGCTCTGAGCTGTACAATGTGGGGACATACTGTACAGCAGAAGGAATCCAGACGACGTTGTTTCTAGCTAAACAAACGGTTGTTTAATACCGCATCCTTCTGCCCCGAGGTTAAACAGATCCACTAATCTCTCTCTTTGTTTGCTTTGGGTTCTGCATTCATCCAGCAGCTCTCAGACCAATCTGCAGTCAATGTGTCGCCTCAAGCTCAAACATTTGGCTGAACACGCAGGTGCTGAAGCATCCTCCCACTGAAAATAAGAGTGATGACCACATTAGTCCAGAGACACATTTAATGAATGCTGCCGCTTGTCTATGCACGGTTTAGTAACTTGTTATTTGGATTTCTTGTTAGGGGAAGACGTATACCAGCAGAGCATGTCTATAGATCCATCATGTATACTGGAACCATAAGTATCAGACGTTCTGTGGAAGTGCAGGGGCTCTGGAGCGTTGATGCATTGATGCATAAACAGGCTGAAGGCCAGTCTTTCAGACCCTTACATAATCAAGACATGTTATCCAGACACATTCCCCCCTGCTGGGACATTGGCTGAGAGCAAGTAATGAAGAGCCAGTGGAGATGTCTGGTGAGATCTATGACCAGGCTGAGGCTTAAACAAGCAATCCCTCCTTCCTACCATCATAATGCTGATCTTACAATAAAACAGCCACCCACACTTAAAGGGCCGTGCTGAGTAGATGCAGCCAGGAGACCACAAGTACTAGAAAACTGCATTACAGAAGTTCTCTTTAGGGTATTTAAAAATGGAAAGACTGGAAGGCTTGTTTTATGGCTTATGCCTTCAATGAGGTCTCTCCAAAGCGCCCCCGACAGCTTATAACAGTGTGAACATGTTTTTGTTATAAGATGGTTAAAACCGTGCTCTTCAGGGCATCTTTTAGAGATGCAGAAGTCCTCAGACATAAAACAGCAATTTCACAGAGATGTATTCTGAGGTGAAGTTGTGATAAGTGAAAATATGATATGACTGGCTTTCATCTCTGTGGACATCTGATCGAGCTCCTCGTTTCCATTAACTGCACGTCACATTCTTCTTTCATGCTCAGCTCTCTGCTTAATGGAATTTAATTGCATTTTTATGCATTGTTGTGCCATACTCATAAGAATCAAGAAGAACCACAATCACAAAGAATCTGAAAATACCTGGCTCTTGTCTTTTTGATCATGTGACATAAGACTGATCCAAGCAAAATTAACATATTCTTTGTCTCTGGTTTTACTGCTTATTTGGTAAATTGGACAAATAATAAAATATGGGTTAACAGAAGAACTGATTCAATGTATTTACAGTGTTATTTCCACTTGTCGAAAGCAACACTGAGTTTTGAGGAAATAATACATCCAACCAGTCCTGACCTTTAACTTCTTATTATTAGACTTCCCGTGGGTGAGACGTGACAGATAAATATGTATTTTACTCAGTCTCTGCCAAGTCCCTACACATGTTACACACCACTGGAAAGTTGAGGTTATTGAGATGTGAATGATGTATACCGTTCCAGGCTACAATCATACCCAAACTGTACTCCAGTGTCAGATGATACTGCAACAAAAACACTCCTGTTACATCCAGCAAAATAGTTGGTCAACAACAAGTTAAATTTGAAAAAAAAAAGGATTTGGGTTACTTTTCAAAACAAGCTAAAATCCAGCTCAATGTCCCCATAAAGTCATGATTTTTGATTATTAGATATTTTCTAACAGGGATGAAAAGGCTTTTGGTTAACATCCTGACTACTAGTGGTGCAATACCACGGCGGTTTTACAAGTTGGTACTCATTAACTTTGATTGTCCTCCGGAGCCCTGAGACCACATTTGAAGGTGTTCTGGACCATGTTTGAGGACTGTTTAGTCAAACGTTGTGCATCTCATATAAGATCAATGCATTTGAAAAGATACCAGTGGCTATTATTAGCTTTTCATGAAATTAAATGAAAGCTACAGTCAATGCTGGCTGCTGGCAGGAATGAATTTCTTCGAGCTGATGATGCCAAAGGCTGTGTACAGACGGACGTGTCCAGGAAAATGCCACCAGTGGTTGGAAAGCTATGCATTACCTCGTCCTCTCAGCTTCCTTTTAACTTTGCTGGCTTGATCTGTTCGATTTGCCATCAGCAAAGTATAGACACATTAGCCTTCAGAATATGTCTCTGCAGCCATGTCTCAGTGAAACACAGAATGCAACATTCTGTTTTCCATTTGTGTCCTCTTTGTCCATTTGTCTATTTTGCTAGCTAGCGATCTGACATTTCCTATAAAACTGCTGGAAGACCTGATTTAAAGTCTCTCCTCTTTTCTCTCTGCCTTGCTTCTGTCCATATGTGTTTCCTTTTCAAGTCATGGAATAGTGTAATGTGTTATTTTGCTTATTAACTTGGGCTGTGTCCGAATGTCCACCTTACTCCCTAACCCCTCCTTCACTACATAGGGCACTACATAATGACTCATTGTCTTGGCTATTCGGACATGAAGCTGCCTAATTTTTCCTCGCCGCAAACCACGTGACTGCCGCCGTCACCATGGCAACCACAACCTACGTCAAGATGTCATTGCAAATCCAATCCAGAGTTGTGTGTAAATATTTTTATTCCTTATGTTGTATTTTATTCTTTGTTTGTTTGCTTACAGGTAATTTCGCGCAGCTCAATTTTTCCGTCTCCTTGCTCCATGTTGAGTGTCTGCCCGCAATGCATTGTGGTCTATATTGACCCGTCTAGTGAACATCGATGCTCATTACTTTTCAAGATGCGTTGTGGGTCATTTTGAGTACCCTACTTTTTTCTCTCTGGACATTTGGACACTCCGACAAAATGGCGTGACTCCTATAAAGGGCACTATGTAGGGAGTAGGGTGTACATGGGGACACAGCCTTGGTTTTGGAGAGCTCTGTCAGGTGATCCCACTGGTTAACAACTCTTCTGTTGCTATGGATACTCTTCATAAGGCAAGACAAGGCAAGGCAGTTTATTTGTACAGCACATTTCATGTCCAGGACAATTCAAAGTGCTTTACATAAAACAAAAGCATTAGAAACAGAATTAGAAATAGTAAAAGGCAGCAACATGTAGCAAAAATCACAATAAAATCCTAAATTACATTAAAATGATTAAATGCAAGATGAGTTAAAAGGTTACCGTGCAGATTTCATGCATAGGCGCATAAGAAGACTTCATAACAACTCCTAAAAAGAGTCCTATGTACAAGGAGAAACTACTTGAGCAGCACAGCCTCAAAAATTGCTTTATAAATGACTTTGAGAGTAGTTTGTCTTAAGAGCAGTCAACTATACATGAAAATCGATGTAGCATGAACTGAACTGCTGCAAACAGCTGCCACCTGGTGGCACATTGTAGTCATGCACTAGATGCATTTAGTTGAATGTGCTTGTGAAAGTGTGCAGCAGCTGTGTTTCAGCTCCTGTGACAGGACTCAGATTAATAGGTTGGGACAAATCTGACTTGGAGTTCTGAAAACCGGATCTGTGCAGAACTTAAACATTTGGGTTTTGCATAAAGTAAAAAGGTGTGTCTATTTCGAGCTTGTGCAATGCTAACACATTTAGTTTAAAATATTTTTTAGATAATATTCCTCCTTCTCAAGGCTGCATGCAGACCAGTGGCTCTAACAGTGTACTTTACATCCATTATCCCTGGATCTATCAAAATATTAATTCAAACCAACTGTCAGTTATAGAAAATAGAAGTAGGGTATATCTACTCAAAAATGAGTTTTTAATAGTGTTATTGGATATTAATGTGATTTAGTTACCTGCCCAGCCAGCACTAAGCACTAACATTATGCCATAAGCTATAAGGAGTGTGATATGTATGCAAAAAGTCATGATGATAGCACAAAGACAATAATCGTGGCTTCCTGAGCTGCTGCAGAAAGAGCAGAATGAGCCAGACAGAAAACTAAGCCCACAAGAGAGAAAAACATCCAACGCAACATTTAAAACCTTTAAAACCATTTCACATTTTGTAGAGGGTTTTAAAGCATCACATATCAACCACAGAGGAAACGATGTGCTGGGAAACCAATGAATGACATTTGCTGTTATTTGGTCATATAGCAGTTAAAGATCAACATTCAACAAAAAGCACAACCAAGTGACATTTGGAAATTTGATCACCAGTGACGGAGTTCTCACTGTGCATGTAACACAGAGAATACCACAGTCTTTATTTTTTTCTGTTGATACCCTATATTTTATTCCCTCTATCCTCCCGGCTGGCTGTGCATCCCACCACAAGCTTTTTAGGCTTTCCCCTTTATTTTTTACCAACATTTGCAACAAAACAAGGAAGCCCCTTCAAGCCATGTAAAGCCACTGACGATTCAACTGGACTTTAATATTATCATCAGCTAATTTTTTAAAGGTCAAGGTACAAAACATCCATCAAGTTTGGTCAGATGCTCTTTACCAAACATTTAATGCTCCACAGAGATGTGAATCTTCAGCACATGTTGGTTCCCTCCCCCTGAAGCTCTCCTTATTGGAACCTAAGGTGATAAGACTGAGGATAAAGGCACATTGGATTAACTTGATTTATTTCACCACCCATTGAATGAATCCACTGATTTCAGTAGTGGATAAACTTATGAGGTCTTGCAACCTCACGGTCAGTCAGTCTGACGTGTCTCTGCTGTACATTTTAAGCCTTACAGTGCATTTACTCAGAATTCTTGGACTCGTTCACGAGGGAATTAACAGTTTGTTAGCAAGGGCAATTTCCACCCAAAGCTGCCTATTAGATATTTTAAGCCCTTATCATCATCTGACAGTTTAATGAATAATTTTCACCATCTTGCAGCAGAATTGCTAGCAGCTTTCAAAGCATCCTCCTACATGATTAGAACACTGAAGTAAACTTGGGTCTATGCAACGTCTGATCAGACTGGCGGCTTTCCCTATTTGCATAATAAATGAATTGGGGCATCAGAGACAGAGATCATTAGGCAAATTTTCTCCATGGGGAAATCATTTGGACAGTGTATCGCCTCACGATGTGAAACTAAAGCGATGCAACTCACAGCCGGAGCAGGTTTCACCCTCCAGCTTTCCCCCAAATCTTTCTCTTGCTAGTCTTTCTGGTGATTGCTTCCTGCTGCAACAACCTCTATTCCTTCAAGGTGTCTTTTTTTTTCGTTAAAAAGATGGAGGCGCTGTGATTTATTAAAAGTGAATGCCATTCTGCGTCATTGGTGTCCATGCATGTGTCCATGAAGCAACAGGCCATAAAACAAGTTGCTATCACGAGCCATCTTTTCACCAGCACACACTGGCTTCCTGTGGCCTCAGGGTTCAGGATTTATCCCATTATCACTTACTCCTGCCTTTCCCTCAGCTGCTTCAGTTTAAATTATTGCTCAGCTCAAAGGCAGGTGCAACACTGTTTTGTTCTTGGTCCCCGTACGTTGTAGACACAAGCAGCAGCTTGTTAGCAGTTGTTTTAATAAGTGAATTAGGCTTGGCTGAAGAGTTTACTTTGGTTCCTGCAAGGTTCTTAGACTGAAATTTCCTTTTAAACCTGAGGTGAGCCTGTTAATGGCTCAAATGGTAGTTTGACAGAATGAAGCAGGACTGAGGGATAATAACCTCAGAGGACCATGGCTCTCATAGAGGGTGTGCACTTAAAGTGAACTCAGGCCACAGTCATTTACATCGGAGGCGGTTTCTCTGATGGAGAATATTGAGAGTAATTGGAAATTAATTTTAAAAACCAAGGCCAAATCCATGACACTTTTTTCCCCTTTAAGCAGAGTCTATCTCTGGAGCACTGAGGGCCAAGGGAGGAGTTCTGGAAATATTTTGGTCATGAATGGTTTAGATTATTGTCAGGAAATGACACTAAATATTTATGAAAACACCAAAAAGACAGCGGCTCCCAGGCTGAGTTTCTAAGTCCAGTTCACACAAACTTTAGGTTCAGTTGTGCTGAAGCTTCTCATGCAGGACCAGGAACTGGCCACAGTACAAGTGTCCACGTTATTATTTCACTTGTATGTTTGGTTTACTTTTTTATTTGAATAGAGACTGATTCAGGCACACGGTATACTCTCACCAAAAAACAATCACTTCCATTCATATCGGATCACAAAAGCAAACTTAGAACATGCTTTTCCTTTGATTATTGTTTCCAGTTTGGATCCATGCAGTTGGACCGTTGATCACTAAATCAATGTACTGATGTTACAAACTCAAGCTGCACACGATCGGTCGGCTGCACGCGGTCGGCTGCACGCGGGTCGGCTACATGCGGGCTAAATGCATGGTTGAAAATAAGTTGTGCTCAAACAGACAGTTTTATTTGTTTTTGGGACCAGAGTCCTGCTGCTTTCTTAAAAGGGCCATTTACACAGTTTCACATTATCTTTCACATTTGGGTTTGGGTAGTAGGATGTGTTTATTAATTCTTCAATCCAATTTCCTGTTAATTATTCCTTATGTAGGATTTCAGCTAGTGAAACATTTGGATTTTAGCTTTCCTCTGCAAGATTTTGCAGGTATGACATGCCTTGTAAAAAGGGAAACATTGAACGTTTCCAGAAAACTTCAGCAAGATGATCTGTTAAAACATTTGTGTGTGATTTGGAGAGCAAGCTGGTTCATTCAGGAAAGTCTCTGAAGCCCATCTTCTGAAATTTGGCAGATTTTAGCACTTTAGCATCCGTTTTACATCCTGTTTCTTCAGCAGTTAAAGTCAGCCTGATGTTAACTCTTGTCTTATCTCTCGTTCTGTCACTTCTCTCTTTCTTTTCTTCTCTTCCTCTGATGATGTCCTCTCACATTTCTTTGATGAATCAGCCATGGTGCATGTTCAAATTGGCAAGTGTGTTGATTTCCAGTTACTCACCGCCAATCCAAATACAATGCAAAACATGATGCAACTGGAGGGGAAAAAGTTGTGGTTTCCTCTGCACTGAGACGCTGCAGGGCAACATGTGGCTCAAGCAATGTACGGAATAAATGTCAGTGTACCATCAAAATGAGTCAGAAGGAAGCAAGGAAGAGTTTTAAAGTTGGAAAGTTATTTTTTTATTTATTTATTTTTTTTCTGAGCAATAATAAACAGTGAGTCAGGGGATGCATGTGATTAGCTGGAGGGACCGCTCGCTCAGGAAAACAACAATAATCAAAGTAAACTGGAAAATCAGAAACCTGCTCCGTCAGCAAAATGAGCGTCTTTTTAAACAAAGGGATAGTTGTTATTTTACAGCTGAATGCAAATGAAACATGGATCAGATTTTTGAATTGCTTAAAGCGATGAGCTTGCCTTGAAAATCCAATAGTGGAATAATTTTCTTTTTATCGAGGCACCTTGGGCTTTTTTAATAACCTGTGCTTGAACAAGAATCTGCATCATACTAACATTCTCACCGCCCCACAAGAGTTGCTGCTAATGTCGTCTCGGGTCTAAACAACAGCATCATTTTTGATGTATCTGGGGGAAACAGTTTAATTCGGTGTATTAAAACACCACAATGTGACATGTTTATATTGCACATTATTACAGTATGTGGAACTTTAACAGGGCCGGTCTGAGAAGTGTTTTAACGCAGATGCCGGCTAGTTGTTAAGCAGCGGAGCCACACAGTAAATACTTTAATGAGAAATTAAGAGGTTATATTTGAACTTTACTGGAGGACGAGTGGTTTTGACAAATGTTGATCCTATAAATCCGGGGTCAGCACCTGGATGGTGGACCAGGGTTTTTTTCCTACTAAACAAAACGTTTTCATATCTATTGTATTATATCTTGTACAAAAACTTTATTTAATAAAGTTATTTATTTAAAATCATTTGAATTTTCTACAGGTTGTCATTACTGCTTTGGCTCCACACTGTCTGCAGTATGAAACAGTAGGCTCAGAGTTAGGTTTGGAGTCTTTAATCAACCACCACACTCTGTCTTTTACATCAGAACGGTTAAACTCTTACCATTTTAAATATTCCTCTGAGCCTGATCATTTTAAGGACATTTACTGTCATGCGTTCACTCTCTGTTAGTAGCACAGTCTTCTTTTTAATCAGGACATGACATCCTGATGCTTTTGATTTTATACTGAGATGTGTGAGACAAGCTGAACTTGCTGGTCTGGCTGAGTTCAATCTACCTGCGTTACCAGGTGAACGAAACGCCACACTCACAGGAATGCTCAGCAACAACAAAACCCATTATTTTCCTTGTCTTTTCGTCTCATCTTTTTCTTCCTGAGGCAACATTTCTATGAGGGTTTAGTAACTCTGCTGCCCTGATGTGTTGCCACCACTAAACTCTGACAGAAAAAACTGTAAAAGTTTCCTGTTTTCACCTCCAAATCGGAGTCGAGAGGTAGAGGAGAGGTGATTGCTCCCAGCAGAGATTAATTATTTCTCTTCACATTTGTTTAGAGTACTTTCTTCCTTTAAACACCAGTTTATAACCTGATCATTTCAATTACAACCACTCACAAATGTTCAATGATTTTCTTTCTGGTAAATATTGAACTTCAAACAAGAGTAATTTGACACACAGACTCTTAAACCTCATGTTTAACTAAATCTGCTCATACTGTTATCATTTGGATGGATTTACAGAGACATCTAGTAAAATGTTACTAGGTACTTTTCAGATGTCGATGTATTTGGATGTCTTTGGTCCGCACCGTCTTTGCTTTTTTCCTCCACTTTCTGTGTTTTTGGTAAACCTGCCGTGTCTGGGCTGTTCAATATTCAAAAGGCAGATAAAAGAGTGGCAACAACCGTCTCATCTCAGTCGGAGCAAGACCCGATATAAAGAAAGCACTTTAGGACTTGTGTGCATTGCTTATTCTGTTTTATCTTGGTTCTTTTTGCACAGTGGCCATGGCTACTAACCATGAAGCTGGAGCCCGACCAGCCCATCGCTTCCCTCTGTCAAAGAAAGTCTCTGGTGCTACACTGAGCACACACTCTTTGAAAGTGCCAATCAAGCACGAGAAAGCTAGACGACTTGCTTAACACTCTCTGTAAGTACACACACTCTGCAGTAATACCTTACTCATGACCCTCCGACCATGTCAAACCCTGCGAGAGACTAACTCTTTCTCAGCTTTGATTTCTAAAGTAATAATCTCCAAATTCTGTCCATCCCTTGGAGAGAAGGCACCACATCCACGCTGTGTCCTCATTGATTGCACATTTATTTAACTGCATGTTCCTTTTGCTACATGATTTCTGCTGCTGTCAGTTAATACTGAAATCTTAACAGAGTATTTCCACATAACTCCTCTCAAGCTGAATCAATTCAGTCATCTCAGATAGCTCAGATTCCTTTAAATTCATTCACCATGCATGCAGAAGTCTGCTTTAGACCTTTATATACATTAAATTATTTGCCAACCTGCGAAACACACACATACACACACACACACCCACATATATATATATACATACATATATTGCACTGAAGCTTTTATTGCTAATGGTATCTTTGAACCTTTATTACAGCATGTATGTGTGACGTTTTTTAAACACTTCTAAGGTGCTACACGAGCTCACCCTGCATCAGTAGATACACCAGTTAGAGCAGTAAATCCTGACACACGTGCTAGAGTCACGCTGGGACTTTAAAAGAGGGAGGTAGGTGGGCTTAGTTGCATAACAAATATTCAGATTTTGTAAGATAAGTAATAATTGTATTGTAATGCAAACTGAACTTAATGACTTCGATATTTTATGTGCAGAACTGACCACAAAATGTCTTTTGTTTGTGGCACACTAGAGAAGGATGACCCGACTAGTGTGGATTTTTAGTATCGCTTCCGTCTGGGTGAGCTTCATACAACAACTGGCCCAGGCAGGTTATATGAGACAAACTGAGGAAGTGGTAGATAACTTTACTTCTACTGTTTCTGATAGACTTTGACAGGAGAGACAGGTGATGAGACAGGAGAAGAAAGGAAGAGGAGAGCAGAAAGAAGAGAACAGAATCGATATAAGACAGAGACAAGAGGAGAAGACAGAGAGGAAGTGGTGCTTCCATTTTAAATAAATTTTTATTTTGGTGTCCTGAGATGTGTGGGCGGTAATGGGTGGTGGACTTCAGTATTTCTAAAACCCTGAATACGGCCCTGCAAGGGAACACAGTTTTAATTTTAAAACATTACTAAGGAACACAATTATGTAAATCAACAAACTATAGCGGGAAGTGGCTCATCTTCCCCTCACACATTCCTCAGTTTAATTGGAAGCAGCAGCTTCACTAATTGTTATTTATCTCTGTTTACAACCTAAGGAACATTCAACCCTCTCAATTCCCTGATTTAGTTTAATGACCTCTAACTTTGCTGTGCTGGTGCAGTCTCCTTGTTTTCTCAATTTAAACTTCGTACGTTACGAACGCCACACAGCTGACAGACAGCAATGAGCCAGTGAATCTAGCAGGTCATTAAATAGATAAAGAACCAAACGTTTCCCTGTGGAGAAAACATAAAAACAACCTAAACATTCCTTAATGATAGTAAATGTTGTGGCTGTAATTATGTCTTTGTTGTGCTGGAAAACCTGTTTTTGTTTGTTTATTTGTACAATATAAGAGCTACAACTAAAAAGATCAGCTAAATCTGTGAGTGAGATTAGACAACGCCCAATGAAATATCTATTATATGTAAGAAGTAAGGAATACAGTATGCAATCAAAGTTAAAGAAGTACTTCTTTAAATAGTTATTTGTGCTAAAACTTGACAGAATTTGAAGTTAATTAAAGAATTATGCAGAAAGTCTTTTGCAAAACGTGAAGCCCTTAATGTGAGGTTCTGTAGGTCCCCAAGAAATAACGGAATACATTACAGCTACAACACATAGTAATTACCACCATGATTAACAACAAAACAACAGAATTCTTTCAGCTTAGACATAATCAACAAAGGAAAAGGTCCAGGAAATAGAAATACTAGGTTTGCATTTATTCATTTATTTTTAATCAAATTGTGAGTTATTAAAAAACAAAATCAGTATGGGACAGAAGTCAGACGTATGGGTAAGGAATAAACTGGTCTCAGATAAGGATTGGATCCCTGTGGGACACCACCACTTAAAATGTCTGAGTCCATTAACATGAACAAACTGTTGTGGCTTATATTTCATTTCAAAGCCAAATGTTGTTCCTGTAAAGCTCAGTGTGAGGTAAAAAAAAAAACAATCCTCAAAAATCAGAGGATGATAATTCAACCAAAATTAATACTTTAAATAATACCAACACAATCTCAAGTCAAAAAATAAAAAAACACACATTTGTCCATGAAAAAGATGTCATCATATCACATAAAGGGGCTGAAAAATAATCCAAAATGTATGTTTTACCTCTGTAGTTCTCTACTGTAAAATAGCTCCTGTTTCACTACTGATGATACTTCTGGTTGTCCATGTTATGATTCAATGACAATAGATCATAATAGATAATAATCGTAACCAAGGCAACACCTTAAAAATGAAATAATGGATGGAATTAAACTCCTAACATTGAGGTGAAAGATTTTTGAGTAAAATTCCACAACCTTTTACACATTAGGTTTAAATACTTGAATTAGAAAACATAAACACAGTCTTTTTCTGGGATTTTACATGGCTGCACCATCCTCTTCCTCCTTCTGTCTGAAACACATTCTTTTAGCTGCTTTATCTTTAAAGGCTGGCCATGTAGTGAGGAGGTACAGCCAATGGCAAGGAGGTGGTCAGATGGCACAACTGGGTGAAACTACAGTCCTTCAGGAAGCCGTAGTTTACACTGTGTTTCAGAGAACTTCGCTCTATAGCTGAAGTTGCATGATAGATTAGTAAGAGTTAGGGGATAAATCTGGCAAAAATAATAAAAAAACAACCTTTTGTAATTGTACTGCATATTGCTTGTGTAGTGCAAACACATTACAAGAAGAGCGTCTCACAGTGTGTGAACAGCAGCACTGAAAATCTTGCTTTGGTCTGTTGTGATGTTCTGATGCGAAATCTGATATAACCGTTGTTGCTGATGTTTTGTGGAAACAGTGTCCACCCCCCCTCCCCCCGACGGCTAATTCAGTATCCATCTTGCATCCTGCTTGTACTGTGAGATCTCTCCAGCCAGTAAAAGTCAGGCTTATCTTGATTCTTGTTTTATCTCTTGGCTCTGAGCCATGGTGCACATTCAAACCCAGTTGCAGCATGTGACGGTGCATAACACATCACTCAACAGCGTAATGTTGCAGTCATAACGGCCATTCCCCCCCGCCAGGCTTAGATTGTATAAAGTCCATTCTTTTACTCAATTTAATTAGTTGACACTCTTGGTTTCTCTTCTGAGTGCAGGGGGAACTGACACAGCTATTGCTTGTGAACGCCACTGTTAATTCAGCATGCCATCTTTCAGAGCTAGCATTCTGCAGCAAATTCTTTCTGTCAGTCTTCTTCATCAAACTTGAGATGAGCAGGGGTATGTTTGTGAGGTCCTACATCACCCTCTGATGTTTTAAAGGCTGTCAGATCAGATGTCAGTCTGTGGGGCCAGACCATCTCTGCAGACAAAAAGAACACCATGTATAGCTATGTGGGAGCACTCCATATCAACCATCTCAGTTCTCACTGTGTGGACATTATCAGCAGATGTGGCATCTGCCTGCACACACACACACACACACAAACACGCGTTCTACTGTTTGATGCTGTTCCATCAACAACATTGTCAAGAGCTCCCCCTCTTCATCATACTGATGCTGTCCAGAATCATATCTCAAATGCAGTCGCTGCTCTTTGAACACAGATTTGGTGTAGATGCGTGTGCGTGCGTGCACTGTCTGATGGCATATCCACGTCTCGCTTGCATTAGAGCTGAAAGCCTTGTGGTTTATGTGTCCTTGTGTTTAAGTGAACAGATATTTGTCTGTTTGTTTGCAGTAGCCAAAATGGTCTCTCAGGTCAGTTCTGTATCAAATGAGCCAAAACCTTTGGCACAGACTAACACAAGAGGGTAGGAGTACGGGGAGCAGTCACGTCCGACCACACAGCCCTACAGTCACTCTGGCTGGTTCATAAGAAGGGAAGGGTGGGGTGGGGGGAGGCACACTAGCTAATACAGATGCATGGGAATGTGCTCACTAAACACCCTCTCATAACTCACTACCTAATATATCTGCAACGCAGCTCCTAACATCAACCATTTGCAGCAACAGGCTCGAGTTCACAGCTAAAAGTCTCAAATATTTATAAGGAAGTAGAGGTCTACCCTGTGGCACTTAATACAATAGTTCCTGGGCTAAGCACCTAGATCCATACATCAAGCCTTCCTCTGTGAGCTTCTTGAATTTTTTAGCTGGACTAATTTACAGATCCTTTGGCCAGAGGCTTACCTTTATGGATTAAATCTGTCTGGAAGCAGACAGCAGGCCATACATTAAGGTTTCTTTGCAGTGACGAAACTTCGGGACAACACAGAAAATACAACAGAAAACAGTATTAAAAGATAAAAAAAGCTCTAATGTGCTGCTTTAGCTGTTTAATGGAGTTGCAGCCTTTTGTTCCATTATGACAGGCACTGGAAAACACCAATAACACGTCTGACCAGCGAGCACTGATTACCTGAGGCTCAGAGCATATGACATTTTCACCAAACACATTCCTACACTTGATTGCTGGAAGAAAATCAACTCTGTTTTCTCTGTGTTGCTGTTGTCGTCCTCAGTATATTGTAAAGCATTTAATTCTCCCTTGCTTTTTATTGTGGCTTGTGCAGATGTTTTTTGGCCTGAAGTCAGGTATTGATCGAAATGTTCAGCCCCAGCGTGAGGAGGGAGGGTGTGGGAGCTGATATTCAGGGGTGATCGGTTGGTGGGGAAGCAGTATTGATTGCACTTAAAGTGACAAGATTGAAGAGGCCCACTTTGACACGTTATCCCCATTGCCGCCAACAGACAAAGTGCGGGCCGGAGGAGCAGCTCCGATTGATTTCTCTGATCACGAACGGTCTGAGACCCATGAATCAGCTGTCTGAGCTGCGCTGCTTGAAAATAAGACAACAATATTTTATTGTGCTGTGGTAAGGACTGACAGCCTATTTGATTTAAAAGGACAAGTAAATACTTCGGTAATGAATGGGTCTCATGCACATTCTGACAAGCTCCAAAGTCCTCACAGCTCTGGCTATTACATCCAGCATGCAAAGCACAAAGACTGGCAGTATATTTTTTAGAGTGTGAGTATTCCAGGCAGCCAGTTCAGGCATCTATGTGATTTTGTTGTGCATAATTCACTAGTGAGTCATGAAGCTGATATAGCCTCTCCCAGTCTTATGATCATCCATCAGGTAAAATTGCTTTCTTCTAACATTAGGCTGTCAAAGAGCAAAAATGAATGTAACCACGCAGAGCAACACATGATTACAGGATAATAATGCCCCGAGGTCAGAGGACTATGACCTCTTTTAAAGCAGCTTGTACATAATGTTCATGTTTTGTGTTTTGTTCAGGTCAATTCTGACCTGGTCCAGACCAAGAATTCCTTCATAGTATATTTAACAAAATTTCCACCACAGACCTAACGAATATGTCTAAATGGCTTTGGTCATATGCATAAATGAAACCAGGGAGAATGTATTTTTTAGTGTGCTTTGAAAGAAAAACATCAAATATTAAACAATATGTCCAGTTTTATATTAGACATAAAAGTCACAATGATTTAAATATATTTTACCAGATTTAAACATGTTGAGGGCCTCCTGGAACAGGCGACTTTTAAAAACTGTCTTTATTGTTGTTATAAATAATCATAATTTTTTGGGGGATATTTTGGCTCTAGTGGCTTTTATCATACAGTTAATAGACAGAAAAGTTGGGCTGCAAATTTTGGAATTGGTCCAATACCAAGTAAATCTAAGGCAAGTATCGTTGATGTCAATGTGATACCGAAATGATACAGATACAATATGATATAATACTGAAATGATACAGATACAATATGATATGATACTGAAATAATACAGATACAATATGATATGATACTGAAACGATACAGATACCGATACTTGTCAAATAAAGAGATTTTAATAGCGGAACTGAAAATGTAAATTTAAGGTTTTTATTTGTAATCGATAATAACATCAATAATTATCACACAATTGTTTGAGTAAAATAAAGTTAACAGTGCTAAATAAAAGCTAAACCTGCTATTGGATGGTTCTCATTCACATCTTCTAGCTTTTTCCTGAAATAAACTCTCAATCTCAACAAGCTGGTATTCAGTGATACTGATACTAGCCTTGGTATTGATACAAACGATATTTGGATTGATCTGCTCAGCCCTACAGAAACGAGGGTCAGAGAGAGCGAGGGTTAGACTCGCAGCAAAAGGCCCCAGGTCCATCTCATAAGAGATAAACACCCCCCTTTTAATTATCTGTTTTAATTCAACATTTATCATGAGACAAAACATTAAGTAATAAATAAGTCTCTGAGGGACAGAAGTTTCATCTCCTTCTCTTCTGTCCCCTTCTGTTGGCTTGATGTGTGAAACGAGTGCTACAGACATCACTGTTTTGTTTACAGAAACATCTGCTTTGCTGCCTGCTCCGCCCCATCAGTCGTCTTCATCAGAGGGGTTGTAGTCAGGGTTTTCTTCCTACTAGCACATCCTCCTCCTCATCTTGGAAAATCAGACTAAGGGCCTGTGGCAAATGGCACTTTATGTTCAATTTGTGCACCATATGTGATCACTCTGCCATCACACCCCTAAAAGACCAGCAGGTGTCTGTCAAATACCAAAACAGACAGTCTGTAAGGGTTAAAGGAGCAAGAGAAAAACTTGTCACTGTTAAATGGCTCATCTTCATCTGATGTGATAGCTGCCAACCATGCTTCCATTTTCGTTTTTAACCATGTTTATCTCACTAAGTGAAAAACATGCAAATTTGATTGTGATCTTAGTAAAGAAAGTCATTTAAAAAGCAAAAGAAATGAGGGGAAAACGGATAAAGCTGTTTGTTCTAGTGGGCTCTTGGACCACTACTCAAAAACATCTCTTGCCCGTGGTGGAGGGCTATTTCGAGACCCACATTTGCTCTGATTGATATTGGATAAATCCATCACTATAATCTTCCAGGAAATTGCACAGGCTTTTCCAGAGGTGTAATCGAGATGTGGGTGCTTTCTAAGGCTGAGGAGGAGTTTGCATAAATGGAGGAATTAGATGGAGGAAAGACCTGCATAGACCCAAGGAACAAAACATTGAACAATATTGCAATCATGTTTCATTAGGGGGGAGGGGGGGTGTTAATGAGTAAATAAAACTGAATGGAGAAAAGAGGAAAAATGTTTGACATGCTTCAGCGATTGCAGCTCTTTCCATCCATTTTACTCTTCTTCTGTGTTCCCTGCAGGTCTCTGCTTCCATGTGCTGCACAGCCAATCACCCATTAAAATAAGATAGAAAAGCAGTTGCAAATGATAGACATTCCCAGAACAAGCACCTTGGTCACAGAAATGTAGCAGCACATAAAAAGATAAATGTTGAATCTATACAAGTAGTTAATGCTTCCCCATAGCATCGAATGGGTGAAGGGAGCAGCGCTAACCGAAGGAGCTGCTTTAATGTATATTTTCTCTTTAGTGAATAAACAGATTGCTGAAACAGAGGTATGCAGCATGGTTTATCATATTGGATGCACTGCTTGCACATGTGGCTATGGGGGACTGACTATATTAAGAGGTTTACATGTTTGCAGGCAAGGACTCAAAGGACGTTTCTTTTATGAATGCAGCTTGTAAAAAAGCATGGGTATTATCAGCAGAGGGAGGAAAATAATGTGTTTCTCTTATGAAAAACAGTTAGCTGTTGTCTGCTACAAAAGAGCTTTACATATTTTAATGTGGTTCAGACTTGCATTTTAAAAAGAGGAGATACTAATTTGTTCTACTATATCTGTTTCGTTTTGTTATGTGCCAGCAATAACCACTTAGAGTAACCTGCATTAACATGCATGTCTTTCAGCAGTGGATAGTTAAAAATGTTTGGCCCAAATAAGGCCCACATCTGTAGTTTTGTTTGGCCTATATTTGACCTTTACTTACAGTGTTGACTTCATGTGAGTGTGGCTGCCAAAACTCAACTACATGACCACCACATGTGGAAATTACTGTATTCTAGCTCCAGGCCGGCTCCTCATATTTGGACCGTTTCTTGTCCAAATAACACTTCCTGTAATCAATGCTCAAGGTTGCAACTGATATCCGGACCACACCTGGCTCACACAACATTTACAAATGTCATAACTGAGCCATAGGTGCACAAAGTAGCCTGGAACAGGTCTGCTGACTGGGTCTGGAGAAAGCAGTATATTGCTAACAAGAAAAAAGCTTTGGCCAGATGCATCACATGGAGTAAATTAGGAAAAAATGGTAATGTGCCNGGAAAAAAGCTTTGGCCAGATGCAGTAAATTAGGAAAAAATGGTAATGTGCCAAATGTTTTTCAGAACATGTTCAAACACCTTCATAACTTGAGCCAACCCTGTATGAAGGTGCCACATTTTTTGATCTAAAGCAGTTGTTTCGGTTTTGCTGCTGGACCATGAATGTGAATTGCACTGATTGTTTCCTATACGCTGTTTTTGGCTGGTGTCCCTAAAAATGCATTCAGAAACAAGCAAACACACTACAACACACAGCGGGTGGGTCATAAAACATGATCATCAGGCAACTTAAATCTTTCTTTTTATGGAATATTTTGTTTATTTTGTCCCTGTTCACTGCAACAGTTCAGCTGATCGATGCAGAGTGGCAGAATGAAAAGCTGGTCCGGTGTGTTGGATGTAGCGCACAATTTCTAGTTTACTCAAACCAGCATACTTAGAAGACAACTATGGCCAGAACTGTAGTAGAACTGAACCATGAATAAAAGGTGTCGGGATTGTGACTGCCTTGTGCATATCATCAGCTGAAGTTGACATTCCTAAAAGAAATGCGTGGACAGAAAGAACTTAAGCTTGTGTGATGAGTTCAGATAGCTGGGTGCTGT
>CM047997.1:24648507-24670494 GCA_026261665.1 Melanotaenia duboulayi
CGAAATAATTATAAAGACGAAAAACAAAAAGGAAATGGATGAGTAAATGTAGGTGAAAAGAGAAAGTCTGATCTGGTGTTTGGAGCTATTGAATGTTTACAGTAACCCGGAAGTGCGGCACCATTTTTTTGTACACAGGAGTCAATGAAGTGTTGCGAGTATATTGAGGGCTCTGGATAGGGCCAGACAGGAAATCAGACACATGAGCATTGTAAAGCATCCAGTAAATTAAAAACTCCCGTGCACATTTGCGATCACTGAACTATGTAAACATTCTGGTCAGGGGGTCTCAGTGTTTTCTCACTCAAAGACCGGGAAGAGTGCATTCATGCTCTATGTGAAATCAGTAATGAAGCAAAAACTGCCAGCAGAGATGCAGACCAACTCATTGTCAGGCACAACATGAAGTAGGAACAGAAAGGGGGGTCCCAGAGGCAATACAGGCAATTTTTTCATTCTCATAGGGGGGTGCATGACTTGAGAGACAATCTTACTAAATAGAAACAATAAAGTGAGATGCAATATTGCCACATAATGCTGTGCATAATGACATTTTTGGACAAGCTAAGATAAGCCGTGGCACCATATTCCTAGACTAATGTGAATCAGAGCCTCAACTGCCAAAGATAAGCCACAGAGGAAGGCTTGCACTGCATTGTGCAAGAACAGTCATTGATGTTCTATTTTTGCCAGCATGAGACACAGATTAGATAATCAAAAGTGGGCTCATTTTATGGGAGAAGAAATGGATACAATACACTTATTCAAGCTCAAAGGATTTCTGCGTTTATGGCGTGGAAAGAATAATGCACACTGAGATGACTGGACATTATTCTTAGAATATTGCACTATTTGCATGGCTGAAAACTCACAACAATGTGCAGCCTGTTGTACTGGCATTGTTCTGAAGCATTTGAGCAGAAAAATGACTCGCCTGCCAGATGTTGGTTAACACCTCTGCCTGTTGATTAAGGCATGTTTCAGGGCTGCTGCAAACGTCCTTGGTGCCCAGAGAAAAACATTTGTCATGTATCAGCTAAAAGACAGGCTGGAAAAATGAACATGAGGGAAAAGCAGTTGTGACGTGATGGCGATATGTTTAGGTCAAGGTTGCAGATTTAACTGCAGATATTTCTGCTGAAACTAGAAACACATACGATAGAACCTACGCTAAGTCATGCTAATTAAACTCTAGGTGGGTTCACAGCTTTCAGTTCTCCTCTTGAGAAGCAGTTGAGAGAATATGGGAAACTACTAATTAAAGCCAAATCAACAAAGGATATCTGGCACAGGGTCGAGGAAAATCATGTGTATAAAATAAAATGTTAAATGTGAAGTGCAGGCGAGATAGCACACGTTTGAGTAGGTAGCATGACGGTGTTTGTCAAGTCATGAAGCGGCTGCAGGCTCTCTGTATGACAGGAAAAAACTGACTCGTTCCTCTTACCTTCCCAGCTAGCTTGAGGACATTGTTCATTAATTATAAGCTGAGCTCCTTTTTTTCATGGCTTCTGAACTGTCTGCTGCTGTTAAAACTGTATATGATCTTTCCACTGAGCTGTATCTGTAAAAAACTAAGTTGGCTCTCACAGGCTGGTTTGATCTATACTCCACCGACAGCCAAAAACACACTTGAAGACATGTTTATCTAGCAGAAATTTGGGGGTAGAAAGTCCCAGAGAACGAGTGGTTGAGCTGCCTTGCAGAGCGGCAGAGGTCGAATGTGACACTGTCATTTTTCAACGATGGTGTGGAGGCTGCCATTTCAAAGTAGCTGGAGTATCAATGGACAGATCTCCCAGTTTTTTCTAAAGAAGTGAAGGGCATCTGGATAGGGGGCACATTAAAATGACATTCCCAGAGTGCTGAAGGCAATTAGCTGTAAATCAAAATGAAAATAATTTCTATGAAGCAGCATCTAAAGGAGGAAGGAATTGTGAGCATCTAGCTGTCATGATTCAAGACAATTCATCAACAGACAGGAAGAGGAAGTCGCTTGATTTTCACTTTCTTTGACTCTGTGAAAGATTAAAACAGAAGCTAAGATTTATATTCATACACTTTTCTCCTAAACTTTAATCAACATACATGGACAAAGACATGACTTTTCTTGGGTATATTGTGGTATTATTCCCTGCACAGTGCACGGTGACACGTGGCCACCTACAGGCTCTACTCGGAGTCTTGCAGACTAAAGCTTGTTTTTTTTTGTTTTGTTTTTTGTTGTTTGTTTTTTTTTGTTTTTTTTTCCACCTGCTTGAATGTCATTTCCTGCTTGTTAACTCTCCATTAATGTCTCTTGCTTCAAATCCACTTGACACAAGCACCGCCAGAGAGGTCTGGCTTTTAGTGGCTTTGTTGCACCTGCACAGGAGAGGTTTTACCTCTAATTACGTCCTCTCGAGTAGAATGCTATTGTCTAACCTTTGAAGCGAGGCCACTGGGAAGTTATTTTATAAAGATTTAACACTTCATTAGCAAATCGCAGTCCTCCTATATGCTTGTGTATCTTTGTGACTCTGGGAATTGTGTTGTTGAGCTTGTGCTTACTACTCCCAATGACAAGGCAAGTGTCCAAGCGGTGGATCAAGATAGTGTTAGCTTGAACTCTTTTCCAGCTTTAGTTTGCAACAGAAATCAGCAAACATCCAAAGTTGCAATTGCATGCAACTCAGCACATCACAAACTTCTTCTTTAAGTTAACAGGCAAAGGTTTGAGTCATTCAGAAATCAGTGATGTTATCATGTGAGCCCTGCAGCTCTGTTTTCATCCAATCGTCAAGAGGAACATGGTTCACAAACTGGAAATGAAACTTTTCGTTCGGTTTGAGGCAACACAGAATCTAAAACAAACCCCAATCCCCGGATCCAAACCCTGATCGATCAATATCAAAAGTTAATCACATCTATGATGATCCACATCCCACCTCTGGTAAAATTTTAACGTAAATTGAGCTGTTTGGGTAAATCCACTGAGAAAGCATTACAACAGAAAAAAGCAGAAAGTGAAAGAAAGTCAGTCTAACCAGAGTCTTCGTCTCTGAACACACGATTCCCACTTCTGTTACTCTCAACCACCAGTCATCTCTGCTTTTATGAGACTTTGTAATTAACTTTTGGAATCATTTTACAGACTGATATCCTGCACACCAGAGAATAAATGGGTGTTGATAGAGCAGGAATGTAACAGCTGAGATTTAACCACTCATGATAAGTGTTTTTGTCTGCTTGGGCCCTTTGGAACATCTTAGAAATACAAGTTGATGGAAGCATTTTGCTGGAATTTCCTGGCATCAGTGGTGATAAATTTCCTCATGATTCATGTTTTTTTTTTATGGAAATCAAACGTAGAACAATTCCTCAGTTTAAATAAATTTTGGAATGATTTTCAGACAACTTTGTCCATTAAAGTGGACAATCCGATGATAAATGTTAGCTTGTGTTCTGCACCTTGTATGAATACGGAGATTGTATACATAAAACTGGATGGAAGTAGCCAAAATGATGTCCTCCAAATGGAAACAAGGCTTGTCCTTTAAGTCAGGTTACCTCTCTTCAAGATGACAGAAGTCTCTTATTCTGATCTGCCTCCAGGGTACTTTCATGAGGTGGTATCCCCCTGAATCTCCTCCCAGGCTGACATACTGGAGGGTTTTTACTGAGTTTACTGGAGGGATGACATGTTGTTTCTGGGTAGGAATCAATCTAAGATGACACAAGAGCATCTCAAGTTTGTGGCAAGGTTAAAGGTACATCTGGTTCAACATGATCCTACACCCAGTAAATGACTAAAATCATTTGCAGTTCAAATATTTAAACAAAATCTCTACAAACGTTTCTCAATATGTAGGACTCACCGTCTGATACTTCTTTAGACAAAGAAGAAAGCTTGAGGAAATTAATACACATTTTTAGTCATGCTTCAGCTTAAGATTTAGATTGTTCAGCTGTGTTTTGTCAGAATACAAAGATGCACCGTTGGTTTGATGCATAGACTGTCTGAGCTTTGATGGTTATCAGAACAGCTTTCATTTCCTGCCGAGCAGTTTTCCAAATATTACTCCACATTTCAGTGTCTCTGTTTACATCCGGTCTTTGTCTGAATGACAACCCTGATGGAGAGCAGTTTATACACACTGAGGATAAAACGAACCAATATTTTCCTGAGATATGGACTTAACCTCACAAGACAATCCAAAAATACTCCAATGATTGTCACGGTGAAAGGAAATATTTACATACTGTATTTACCTATAATGCACATTTGCTCTGAGATCTGTGCTTGTATTTTTCTTTTTTGGATCCCTGACAAGCTGGGGCAGATCATCTGTATTTTTTATTTATTTATTTTTTTAGCATCAATGAAATACTGGAACAACCACTTAAAAGGATGTGCAACCCCCGTGGAGCAGTTATACTGCAGCAATGAGTGGTTTTGCAGTCCACTCATGCTTCTGTTCCAACAGCAAGTAAATGAAGACCCTGTGCACTCCCATGCAGAGGGCCAATGATGAAAATGCACGTAATCATTGACAGCAGGAAGCCAGTGTTCTTGGATTTACCTGCGATTGGTGCTCATAGATGGACAGGGGTTCTGAATCTGGACTCTGTGATGCAGTCACATGCATCAGTTTAAGTTCAACTCCACAGCTGCCACTTTGGGAACAGTTTCCTGTATCTGTGCTTCGAGCCACATTTGCAGTTCGACATTAGATGTCACTTAAAACCAGTGACCTGTCTGGCTATTTAGTTTCAGTTAAAAAGGCAAGAAATTATTGTAATCCAGCCAAACACGTAGCAGCTGTCTCTTATTTTGCCACTACCATGTGGTCATCTGGCCATCCTGGAGTCCACCACAAATGACAGAGTAAAGACAGAAGTTGAGGGGAAAATAGTGAGGTTGCCTTCTCTGTTTCCCAGAGGGCATAAGCAATTTTCAGCTCTAGTGAGCCAACTCCAGGAATACCTAACAGTGAACAGAACAGTACTCAAGCTCATTTATTCACATCCTCCCATGGCAGCCACCGACTTGTCACCATTTTTTTATTCCAGACAAAAAGGGCAAATTTAGGATTACTGAAATCAACCAACTCAACTTCAGTGGGTTTTGCAGGAAATAGTTTGAGAGGATATTCAAGATAAAATTCTAATAAACTGTGTGTATAATTTTAAATGTAATCCATTAGGAACATGATCAGATGAACGAGGAAAAAGGCTGAACATTCATCTCTCTTGGAATAATGATTGTGCTCTGTCAGATGCAAAGCCACCGACTGCAGTTGTGCCGAGAGCTGCAGGTACGCTTTGTGATTGATGTGCTGCTGCTGCTCTCACCAGGTGATGCTGCTCAGCAGGTGTCAGTACCACTGTTTTGTACCAGTCAAACCCAAAGTGAAGATGCTTTTCTTCTTTTTCTTCTGATCAGAATGGAAACTTTTAGCTGGGATTAAATGAAGTGCCTTTGCATGGAATCAGGAGATTCTACTGCACAATGTTCATATCAACATGACTAAGTGTGTAAAGGGAAGGTCTGAACCAAGTTTGGACTCCCTGCAGACCTTTTTTGCTGGGAAATCAATGGCTGTTCACGTTGAGCTTAAAAGGATTTGAGCATCCTTAGTCAACACTATGCGGGGCAGCTTTTGCTGAGTTGTGGTAGAGATTTCAGGTGTGGGACAAGGCTTATGGCAGCTGGAGGTGGACGAAGAGCAGCTAAGGGAGGAAACTGCCTCCACTGTGCTATGACCATCCATACTGATCCACTTTACTTCACTAATCCACACAGCTCAAGTGATCCACAAGTGTGTCCCATTTGTATTGTTAGTGTTTTTGAATGTAAATCATTGGACTTAAACATCTCGCGGGATTAGGCTAGCTTAGCTCCATGCCTAATGCAATGATTAGGGATTTCTGGCACAGCAGATAAGTGAATGTTCACTAGTTACTCAGCTGTCAGGCTCAGTAGTTAAACACATCATGTCAAAATGTCAGTCTTGGTGAAAACAGCTGTCACACATAGCATGATCAACTTTGGCTTCAATAAGTTTTCAGGCTGATTTTGATCATGATGGAGGTTTTGACATCTAGTTTGCCTGTAGGATCACTATCAGGGTCACTTGTAAACTCCTTTGTTTACATGGTAGTGGCAGACACAGCCAAAATTGTGCTGGCACAGATGTTGTCAACAGGATTTTTCATGTTTGCATATAAATATGCAAGTATGAAGGTGTTACAGTGTATTATTGAGAACATTCAGCCATTTTTTGACTCCTTGGAAGTAGTTATTTTTAGCTCATATGACTTTAGAGACAGAGGCTAGGTCGAGTTTAGTTAAGCTCATGACAGTGTTTGGATTGTGCAGTGTGAGTTTTGAGGGGAGGAGGCTAAAACAGTGTGGCCATGCCCTAAATATTAACAAATATTCTGGAATCAGGTTCTGATATTGCAAAAACAAAGTGGTAAAACCTTCGAAGGAATGCTAAATCTATTTAGAAAGCTGAATCACCTAAGGTACCAGAACAATAACAAGCTTATCACTGGTGAAGAATCAGGTTTTTAAAGAAATAAATCAACCTCTCCCGAGCTTTTCCTTATATTTCCTAAACAAGAGAGCTGTTTCCCCCTCTCGCCTCTCTTTTCTTTAAAGGGACATTGAGTAACATTTTCTGTTGTTTACTGCCCAAAATCAATGCTTGCATGTATACATGTGTTATCATTGGTGTATTATGACCTCTGCTAATGATCTGACACATTCTTGTAAGCAAAGAATTTCAGATTTGTTCATACATATGACGGATAAGTCTGTAGGGCACCACCATGACGGTCTGCCATCTTAAAACTACTACAGCTGCTGGCAAGGGACAAATAGCACCAACTACGTGTTTTACCTGCAAGCCAGCGCACAGTGATTGAGACGCGGGAGGAAACGATAAACAAGAAAGGCTCACGACCGCGGCAAGTTGGAAAATCTGTTAAATTGTTATTTACAAAAATGCAGGACCATGCACAAGCAGCTCAAGAAGGAGAAAGATTTTAAAAGGGATGCTGAAGTTTCCAGCTTTCTCCTCGATGAGTAAGCCAACAGTGCCGCCTAAGTGAGCCCAAAACCTAAAGCTAACTTTTNCAGTAAGCCAACAGTGAGCCCAAAACCTAAAGCTAACTTTTTTCATTTGTTTTGTTAGACATTGTTGCTCGTTACCATGGTTACCATGGTTACCATGGGCAGCATAGCAGTAGTTTCTGCTAAAATACATCAGCCTCAGTCACGGTGAACATTGGCTTTCAGTCGTGGTAAAACTGGTCTAAAAGTCAATGGGAAGTCTCTATGAGCTGGCTTTACTGGGGAAAAAAACAGTTTTCCCATCAAGATCCGTTCCCCCTGTGAGAACCATCCTTCCTTCTAAACACAGAGGAACCATATCAGACAGTGAATTTCCATCTACCAGATGTTTCCCCCTGACCAGCTGTGATCCAGAGGGCACTTCTTCACCTGAGTATGTTAAGTTTGAAATACAGTAACTGTGTTATTGGTTAACACGTCTGTATTTGTTTCATGGTGGTCACACATGTATACTGGTATTGGGGAATATATTTTATTAACTTAAAGCTTTGATCAGCTCATAGAAATAATTCTAGTAAAACAAAAGCATCTGTTCTCAGGCTAGCATCTGAACGTGGAGCTGAAATGGAGACTCATTAGACCAGCAGACCAGTCCTTGGTACCAGTGCTGACTGGACTTCCTGTTGTCTTTCTATCATCTCGAACCAGTCTGCCCATTCTCCTCTGACTTCTGACATCAACCAGACATTCTGGTTCAGACAACTGTTGCTCTGGATATTTTCTCTTCTTCAGACCATCTCTGGAAACCCCTCGGAGATGGTTGTGGGTGAAATTCCCAGTAAATACTCAGACCAAAGACCATGCTATGTTCAAAGTCTCTTAAATTCACTTTCCTCTTCATTCTGATGCTCAGTTTGAAGTTCAGAAAGTCATTTTCACCATGCCTACGTGAATAAATGCATTGAGTTACTACCGTGTGATAGATATTTGTGTTAGGAAATTTAACAGCTGAACCTGATAATATTAACACAGTAAACATGGTTAGGTTGAGGTGAGGTTTGAGTGGCCTGACATTACATGGAAAACATACATTTTCTCTCTTTTTTGAATCAATTGCATTAAAAATCTCTGAACAGGGAAACCGATCACTTATAATGTTGAACACATGCCTCCGTCATCTTTGGTGGTTTTAAGATGTTAAGTCTTTTTCCAGTTCTGTGAGTAGAAAAATTACAGAGGAACAAGAGAAAGGACAATGCTTTTGGTTCCTTCATCGGAGTCAAATGTGAGGCCATTTGTAAAAGACTAGGTCAGACAGCAGGACAATGATCACCAGCCCAGCAGCAAATCTATAAAAGAATGGCTGGAAAAGAAAAGAATCAATGTGCTGCAATGCTTCAGTCAAAAGTCCAGTTCAGCTTGATTTAAATGCAGTGGGACCCTAGGAGAGTTGTACTTAACCAAATACCTGCAAACCTTAATGACACAAAGGAGTTTATTGAACAGTGGGGGAAAAATCTTCAGCAACAGAGTAAGAAACAGAAAACATCATACAGAAAAAGATTTCTGCTGAAGCTGCAAGCTACTGACTAATGAAATGCTTCTAGTTCATTCTTGTTCAGTAAATAATGAGACAGTAACACATAAACTGAGGTTGATTTTCTATTTTACCTGCTCTTTAGACCTTGTCTATAATTCACATGATTTTTTTAATCATCCTCAGATACAGAAACTAAAACCTTAGAACTCAAAAAATCTCATTTCTGTTTCACATAACTATATTTCATTTCTAGCAACTTGGTATTTTTTTCACTCCATAACAGAACAGGTGTCTAATAGTGAGGTGTTATTTATGCTCTGATTATGAAAAATGTATGTGCCAGAAATCTGTGCCTCTAATTATTTAGCTAGAGTAATTAGTGTACACGCCAAAAATGCTCCTGTTATTTGATAAATTAGCTGAAAGCAGGATCAAAACAAAAAAGGGCATGATGCTAATACTGATGGTTTGATGAAGCATCCAGTATATCTATTTTGGTTATCTCTATCTGGATTATAATTATATTTTGCACTTACACCATTATGCATGTTGAACTGTTTCTGCTTTGAACGGCTGAAACTGACATGGTTTTCCACACAGGAGGGCTAACAGAATACTTCTGCTGTTTATGCCATCCAAAATTCTGTAGATGACTAAAATGCTGAAGCTGTCACAGTCATCTTTTGCACCTTATTAAAAATATCTCTTCTCTTTTGTTCTCCTGTAGGTTCCATCTGAGTAGGAGGTGGCAACAAAA
Source organism: Melanotaenia duboulayi (assembly GCA_026261665.1). Classification (NCBI taxonomy): domain Eukaryota; kingdom Metazoa; phylum Chordata; class Actinopteri; order Atheriniformes; family Melanotaeniidae; genus Melanotaenia; species Melanotaenia duboulayi. The sequence goes on from CM047997.1 coordinate 24,657,865, forward strand.
GACCAAATGCCATGGATGCACTTAATTTCACATACTGGAATGCCTCTGAAGGCAATGAGACAGAAGTTGTGGAAGAAAGTGAAAGCGCCTACAAGACTGTGGAGGTGGTGTTCATCGTGTTGGTGGCTGGTTCCCTCAGTTTGGTCACAGTTATTGGCAATATCCTGGTCATGCTTTCCATCAAAGTTAATAGGAACCTTCAAACTGTCAACAATTATTTTTTATTCAGCCTTGCATGTGCTGACCTAATCATTGGACTATGCTCTATGAACTTGTACACAGTTTACATAGTAATCGGCTACTGGCCACTGGGGCCGGTGGTGTGTGACTTGTGGTTAGCTTTGGACTATGTAGTCAGCAATGCATCTGTCATGAATCTTCTCATCATCAGTTTTGACAGATACTTCTGTGTCACTAAGCCCCTCAGCTACCCTGTAAAAAGGACCACCAAAATGGCGGGGATGATGATTGCTGCTGCCTGGGTCCTTTCATTTATCCTCTGGGCACCAGCTATTCTATTCTGGCAGTTCATTGTTGGTGGGCGGACAGTGCCTGAAAAGGAGTGCTATATCCAGTTCTTTTCCAATGCTGCTGTGACTTTTGGTACAGCCATTGCCGCCTTTTACCTGCCTGTCATCATTATGATCCAGCTATACTGGCAGATCTCCAGAGCGAGTAAGAGCCGTGTGAAGAAGGATAACCGCAAGCCATCAGGAGCCAACCCTGAAGCTCTGTCGTCCGGCCAGAGGAGAAATAGCACACCCAAACCCAACAACAACAATGTACCGGGGGAGGACGCAGGACATTCCCAGAACCAGAGCGCTGATGATGGGGCCTGCCAGCATGATGGGAAACTGCAGAATGGCAAAGGACCTTCCTCCACCACCGCTGACGGGGAAACCGAAGGTGATGATCTGACCAGGGAGAACTGCGCTGCAGGAGAGGCAGCAGAGGAGAAAGAGAGCTCCAATGACTCAACATCTGGCAGTGTGGCTGCTTCCAATCAGAAGGATGAGGAACCAGCACCGTCCACAGCCAACTCCAGTGCTGAGACAAGTCAAATCCCACGTCAGCGAGCCAAGGCAGGGGGCTCCAAACTGACCTGCATCAAGATCAAGACTAAGTCACCAAAAGGTGACTACTACACACCATCAAATGCCACAGTTGAAATTGTCCCGACCTCAGAGCGGCAAAACCATGTAGCAAGGAAGATCGTGAAGATGACTAAACAACCTCCAAATAAGAAAAAGAAAGGAGCACCATCACGGGAGAAGAAAGTTACCCGCACCATAATGGCCATCCTGGTAGCTTTCGTAGCCACCTGGACTCCATATAATGTAATGGTGCTTATTAACACCTTTTGCTCCAGCTGCATCCCCAACACAGTATGGACTATTGGTTACTGGCTGTGTTACATCAATAGCACCATCAACCCAGCCTGCTACGCCCTGTGCAATGTCACTTTTAAAAAGACATTCAAACATCTTCTCCTCTGCCAGTACAAAAACATTAGGTCAGCCAGATAAGTACAGTTGGCACTGAAGTATGAGTCGCCTGTTTGGATGTTTGTATTTGTATGTGTGTGTGTGTGTGTGTGTGTGTGTGTGTGTGCATGTGTGTGTGTAAGTGTGAGTTATCCATGCATAGATGTTTGTGTTTGCAAAAGAGGTTTGTGAGATTGAAAAAGTGCATTTTAAAATGACTTTTCATCAATTTATCATTAGTTTTACAATTTCCCTCAATATCCAGTTGTAGCACTTTATAGTATTTCAGCTGAAAGCAGTTGCATTGAGATGCGTTGTGCAGAGTTGACACAGGTGCAGATAAAAAAAAAGGTTGTGGAAATTCAATTACTGGGAGTTGCATCTTAAAAAATAAGGTTATGTAAAAAAGCAAACAGGGAGAGATACTGAGCTGATAAAAAAAAGAACAAAGATAAAAAATAGAGGAATGTCTGTGCAGTACGGAAAACATAAGAAAACTTCAAAATGGGAAAATAGGGCTGCCTGAATTTACAAACCTTCCAAGTTTGAAGTTCAGTGATGATACTTGTAGATAAATGTACATATTGATGTATACTCTATTTGTGTGTGCACATGTGGGTGTGCACTGGTTCTATGTTTGCATGCATACCCACTTGTGCCCATCTGCTTGCCTTTTCTATGAGTGATCATCATCATCTTGACACTTACAACCAGCAAGACACGGAAAAAGCTGCTGAGCAGACATGGTCACATCAGGTCTGGTAGCTGTCCCATCCAACAAACAGCCCCTGTGAAAATGAGGTGTGACAGTTACACAACAGACACGTAAATGTCCTAAAACTACCTTTCAAATTCAGAACTTGAATGGTTGGACTGAAAAAAGTAAAAATATCAAAGTGAAATATGTCTTCAAGTATTTCCCATAACTCCAATACTGGAGTGTTTGAGCTCACAGAATGGACCCTTTACATAATTTATGCATACGTGACTCACACGTGCGCAAAACTGCTTCCGAAGTGCAGAAAACGCAGCTGAACTCAACTCAGCTTTATTTGTGAAGCCCTTTAAAACAACCACAGCTGAAACAAAGTGCTGTACATAAATGCACAAAGCAACACATGAAAATACAAGAATCGACAGGGAAATAAATAATATGATGAAATATAATAAAACAATTGTTCATTGTTTTTAAAACAGCTTAAAAACAATAAACAATTTTAAAAGAATAAACAAATTAAAAACAAACAAAACAAATGAAGTGAAGTAGCTTGTGTGTTCATCTTTACAGAGGAAATTAAAGCCCTGTCGAACAGTTGTTGCGTATTTAACTGTTAAAATCGTGAAGGGGAGAAGACACACCATTCAGGAAGAGGTTTTCACCAGGTACCCATGAAGAAACACCAGCAGGGGGTCTGCATTGGTGCGATCGGTTGAGCCTCCGAAAGGTGATGCCCAGGTTTGCAGTGCCCACGTTAGCTCTGCTTGTCAGTCTGATGACACCAAAGACGTTGACTATTGTCCGTCTGTGGACATGAACAGAGAGTTAACCGACAGCAGTCCAAGTGGAGGCAGCATGAGTCCAACACGATGAAACTGTCAAGGTCTGCACCGGCTCCCATGTTTACTGCATTTCAGTGAAATCAGACCAACTAATGCAATAACTGAATGAATTAGCTTGTTTACATGGACGTGAGATAAAGTGACCCAGTCAGTTGTGTTGTTACATGACGTAAAGATTTAATAGAATTGTAACGTGAGGTTAATGTTATTTACTGTATGAAGGACCTTTTGTATCCACTTGTAGATTTGCTAGTTCTGTTCCTCTGCTTCACAGCATCTTGATTTTCTTCACCAGCAAGGTGAGAAGACTTGTTTTAGACGGTTTCTTAAACAGATCAGAGTAACTTTAGTCAGTTTCTTCTTATTTATTCAGCATCTTCTGATCCGCCATTTTATGGGACATTTTACCCCAGTTTTAAAGACTGATACATGCTGCCGGGGTAAGAAACTGCATGCAGACATAGTTATGTGCAGGTATGCATGATGTATGCATAAATTATGAAAATCTAAGGACTGGAAATGAATGCAAGCATTGTAAAACTTAAAGAAAACAAAATCTCCCCTACATGGACAAAGTGTCTTGGATCAGTTTCACAGATTAAACAATAATAGTGTGAACCCTGTAAAAAAGCACAAACATCACACAAGTTTAGGAAATCTTAATTTCTCTGACCAAACTTGTTCCAGAGATGAAAATAAGCTGAACTACAAAGCTTCGCGTGGGCCAATCAAATTAATTCATATTTCCATAAACTGAGGTGGGAAACTCAAATCCTTTTTGTGGAACATGATCATCCAACTTAGATGAGAAGACATTTAAAAACAGTTTGAACTATGACGAAAGCCGAGGAAATGTTTGGGGGGAAATGATCCAGCTACCAGCGCCTTTCGGAACATGCTCAGTCTCATTTGCTTTTTCTCGTATCCAGTCCAGAAGCAATTTTTCTCAAAACCCCCACAAAACCCATCTGTTGTTGTCACATTCAGCATTTTTGTTTTTTTATGTTTGTTTGTTTGTTTGTTTTCCATTGAAAGGAACTGACTGAATGCAACCTGTCATGTTGCATCACAGAGAATAAGCGAACAGATGCAGCTGTAGGAGCAAAAAAAAGACCAAACAGCAGCTGAGAAGAAGGAAAAATACGGCATGAGATTGTTCAGTCGCACTCTTTCATCTGCCACCACATCCCTCATCGCTTCAGCTTTTCTGCTGAGAGGATGAGGGGTGTTTATTTTCATGGCCTTTATTAAGATGTTTAGGTTTGATGTCACGACGTTCGCTGGTGGAACGTGTGGTGGGGGCTCAGAGCTGTCCTCTGTTTGCTGCTGTTGCGTCTGTGTGTGAGGACAAGTGGGAAACTTTAATTACTGACTGATGTCATTGTGTGCAGAACCGATGGGTGTGTGTGTGTGTAAGGTGTGTGTTGGTATACATGCGTGTTAGTGTGCTCCAAGAGAGGAGTTTACTTCTGATCACAGGTCACAACCTCGTGATTTAAAAAAGGGCTATTTTTTATGTCTTTACGTGTTTGTTGCCACTCGTCTTTGTTTGAGCTCACAGGGACTTTGTCTCTAAAATCTTCATTGTTAAACTGAAAGTTGAAGGTAGTTTTTTGTAGTATTTATTTTGATGGAAGAAGAAATGAGGAATTATCAGTTTAGTGAGAGGCATGTTCTGTGCATTCATGCATTTCATCCATCATTTCAGCCTATTAGACTATTCTTAGTTACCGTAATGTGTGCTCACTGGTTGGAGTGATGAATATGCAGGAGCATTTGCCATTAGGAGGTTGCCACAGTGGCTGGTAGGGGGGCTTTGCAAAGATTTACGCCTGCGCCGAATAGCTCCTCAAGGCTGTCGGCTTTAAAGAGAGATCTGGGACAGATCCTATAATGAAAACTCACCATGAGGCTGATCAGATTACAGGCCGACGTGGAACACCTACATTTGAGATTAAAGACTGCCCATTACACGCTCAGCTTGTGCTTGCATGCAACATATTCATGCCCTACTTATTGCCATCTTCTTATCTTGGTATCGTCTATATTTCCTACAAGGTTATGAGTGTTATATAAATGCCACACTTAACGTTTCTTCTCATTAGCGTTTTCTTCATCTCCGGCTCTAAATATTACCTTCCGTCATGCTAAATTTAATTGTGTAGCTCACATTTGTGCAGAACTACAGAAGACATTTTTCTGCAAGGATTACAAAACAAATTTATTTTGGAGTGTTTCTCTAATAATATTCTCAAGTTTGATTAAATTTACTCAAGTTATATGATTAGATGGAGTTTTGCTTGCTGAAAAAATACTTCTTGCAGGAAAAGGAATCATTTTGAGGTTGTTTTAAAAACAGTGGTTCCCAACTTGGGGTCTCCCACTTTCCCTGAGGGGGTGCCAAAGATCACAGGAAAAGCACGTTTTTACTTCAAAGAGCTCGTCAACGTTAGATTTGCATATGTCCAGAATCATAATCTGTTTACTGGCTTTTCAAAAGTCTGAGTCAAGCTGAAGCACACTGCATGTTTTTAAACAAGCTGCAGGGAGATGCATGTGTGTGTTTTAATCAGCTACAGAAAACGGGATTTTTTTAAAGGTGCATCTCAAAACTTGTTTAAACAGCTGAGACCAACAAGCATATGTAGCACCCTGGTAGAACATCATGTGGAGCAGAGATGCACTGCAGCAGAAAAAACCAGTCCAGAGGCAACGCGCAGATCTTCATGCACAAATTTACTCTGCACCGATTTTCACACTCCAGACATGAATATCTTTTGCGAGGCAATCAGGTCTGGTATCTTAACATTTCCAGCCACAAGGATGTGAAATACCTCAGCTGTGATGATGAACTCATCTTTAAATTCATTCAGTGTCAAAGAAATATTTCCTGGAGAACATATACAAAAAGTTTTGGACCTTTAAAAGACACGCCAGCACACGTAGACTTGCTGAGCGTGCAGTTCCAGACTATTCTCCTTCAGCACCCTTCCATCAAAAAGCCTCTAACAGCCTGCAAACATTACAAGCTCAAGGTGGCCATCAGTTTTTCATGAAAGGAACAGTGTGACTTGCACATTTCTTTTAAAAGGGATGCCAATAAAGTCTTTGTAGAATGTTTGTTTGCTGTGTTATATACATGTGTATTAGCGTGTGCACACAGGTTGGGCTGCAGGAAGTAGGGACAAGATGGGAGTTTCAAGAAAAAAACGTTGGGAACCACTGGTGTAAATCACAAAAAAACACATGATGGATGTTTGCAAGATGCTAGATTTATAAAGATGACAGAGTTTAAGTCGGGAATTCAGCATCAGTCACAGGAAACTTCACTCTTCTTCAGTGAAAATGTAGTCGCGGTATCCATGTTACAAAAAAAAAAACTCGTTTATTAATTGAGAAATTGTTTTTAATTTCAAGTTTAAATAAAAATGCTGGTCACATATTCTGCAGACGGATGGTAGGAAGCTTCCAGACGTCTTTCCTTCTGGAACATTCGCATGCAAGTTTTTATTAGTTAAAGCTGCTTACACTGTGATCAAAAAGCCTGAAATAAAAGTGAGAATGTCATATTTATAATTTGATTATTTGGTCCTATAACGTGATGAGTGTGAAAATGAACTAGTGATCAGAGACCACCGGTTATCCATCCAGGACGGACATCAAGCAGCTAAACGTTACCAGTTAAACTGACACTTATATTAAATTATGGATTAAAGCGTAACTTCAAACCTGCAGATTGATCCCTTTTTTGTCATTTAAAGAATTTAAACAGAGTTACAGGCAGTTTAAGGCAGTGCAAATAAAGAATAGTAGAATTTATTTTTCATTATTTCTGATAGGAACCTTGTGTTACATTAAAATTGTTCATTCTAGTTTAAATCTGCTTCCTAACTCTAATGTAGGTGTAGACCTGTCGCCATTGGATAGTTACCTTATAATACTAAAAAAAAAAAAAAACTTGATTTATTCATTGATATCCTAAAAATATCATTAATATTAATTATTTATTAAAATACTGATTACTCTTTATAGTAAAATATTAGCTGAATAATAATCAGTTTTGTTTGTTTGTTGTTGATGACATTTGTTTTGGTTGATTGTTTACCAGATAACAGATGTTATATTACACGTTGACAGAAAGCCTGATTAGTTACCTTTACAACAAGGCACAAAAAAAGGGAAAGTGCACCTTACTCTACATTAGACATGCAGTCAAAACCATGTGTATATCAGTGCAAATAAAACTTTACAGTACAATTCATCCTAAAAACAAAATAACAAAAATTAATTAAAAATGAAGTTGTACTGTAAGTATCCCGTGGAATGAACAACACAGGTAAACATGTGGGTAGTGCCCCCAAAAAATTTACCCCACAGTAAGAAAGAAAAAACAAACATTGGTGCAGCACAGCCGAGCTGATCATACAAGTCTTTAGCTGGTTTAAGGGCTGGACTCCAGCAGGTCATTACATCTTCTAAACTAGCAAACCGGGAGGAACCCTGTGATGATCCTGGCTCTGTACGGGAGAGCGGTGTCATCCTGGAGGATGGAGTTATGTCCCAGATCCTGGAGAGACTCCGGAATCTCACACTGATACGTCAGTCAGGTACCAGCCAAACATCAGTGACACCTGACACACCTGACACACCTGCTGAAGCGAATGTCTAGAGGAGAATATAGAAATATAGCAGAACGTTTGGGGGACACTACCCACATGTTTAGCTGTGTTCCACAGAAGCATGATCTTTACAAGTTGTTGTAAAACATCAGGCTTTTCAAGAATGTAGATGAAGTGTACAAACGGGTTTTCCATCTGCATTAGAATTATTAAGGTGTTTAATATAAAACTGTAAAGGAAAGGAAAGGAGAAATCTGTTTATGTACGTAGTTTTGTACCTTCCTTCCATTACGACATTCATCCAGAAGTCAGCCATCCATCCAAGTTCTGCATTAAAGTATCTGTCACATTGATAAGATGAGCATTTCCTATCTGACATGTGTCACACGTCTCAGTAAAAGCTTTCCAAAACATCTCATTAATCTTTGCTAAGCTGTTGTTTGAGTGATACCAGCAGGACAGAAAGTGGCTCTCAGCTCAAGCCGTGGTCTGTAGGTCTCATTTGAAGCAGCTGCTTGGGTGTTTGATGGAAGGTGTTGGCAGTTTATCACCTCTTACAACAAGATGAGGGCAAGATGCATCCAAAACACCAAGGTGCTGACTGTAGCACCCAAGTTCTCATGAATTATTTTACCCACTTTGTGGACAGGATGACAGCAAAAAAACAACTTTGCATCAGACCTGGTCTGGAAGTGAACTGGGAGAAGGCAGAATGAGAGTGTCATGCCGTGACAGTGAAAGAGTCCAGCTGTCATGCATGCAGGGGAGAGAGCCATCTTAATGCCCCAAGGTGTGCTTTGTACATATGAAACAGATGAGCTTGCATTTGTCATCCTTGGAGGAATGGGGGAAGAATGAGGTCTGTTTAAGACAAAATCCAAAGCTGAGAGATCACTCGGCGAGGGGACCATGTTTGGACAAGTCACAGCATTTCGGGGCAGGTCAGCCAAGGGTTTGGCTGCAGGAATTTTCGTGTTCCAGATGAAACGCGGCGCCTGTTGTAAACACATGATTATACAGCACTGTTTCCATCCTGCTTCTTTGATCATGGCTCATTCTCAACTTGTGCACACAGACGTGTCTTCCTTTGTGGTTATATCGTCATATTCTTTACATTTTATGAGTCCAATTGAAATAACTGTCGTACACAGTCTGGTGTTTGCTTGTCTAATACAACTAAAATAAACATTGTGTCCTCATCTTATCGTAACGTGCCGTCAGAGCTAGCTGGGCTCCTCTTCATACGGCTTATGTCAAAGGGCTACGCTCCTTTTACGGAGTACATGACATGTACGGTTTATCTTGGATGGCTTCAAATTTAAGGTTTCTCTGGCTTCACTCTCAGAGGTGTCGCTGAGGATAATCTAAACAACTTTGTGCAGCAACACAAACGGGAAAACATAGTTTCTCCGTCTTTACGGAGATGCGAAGCATTGATCACCGGATTGTACGGGGGAATTGAAGTGCCTTATTCACAGTGACATGAAGAAATTGCTCTTCTATCCTGAAAACCCTGTTGTGGTTTTAGTGTGTCTGTGATGAGAATTGTAGATTGTGTGCATTAAAGAGCATCTTATCCAGTCTTCCTGAATCCTTTCCCAGCTCTGAGCTCCCATGGCATCGTAATGGAGGATGTCTGATAAAGAAAAAAAGCCTGAAGTTTAGACTGAACAATCTAAAATAATAGAATTTAACATATTTACTCACATCTTGGACTTACAGTGGGCTGTTAGCCAATATCAGTGTTTGTGTTGACATTTGTCGTATGGAAAATGTGGTGCAAACTGTGTGTTATCATGCTCAGATAAGTGCTGTCATTCACGTCTGTGTGTCAGTATGCAGTTTGCTGTGTTATTTTCCAGAAAAAAGAAAAGACAAAAAAAAAAAAAAAACATCAGCATGAAACGTTGGACAAAATTTAAAAGCATTCATCAGGGAAAATATGCAGAGTGTAATTCCCTGTTTCTCTGTCATCTCTAATTCCTCCTTAATCAGCTGTTCAATAGTAAGAAGCTTCCAAAGACTCACTTAGACACAGCTTTCTGTGCTACTGGAATAAATGTAGATACATTATATTTACATGATATTGTACATTTTCTATCACATTTTTGTAAATCTGCGTCTTTTGTCATTGTACAGAGCACAAATGTAGTATTTCAAATTAGAATATGATCAATGTACAGCCAGAGCTTAATCCCTTTTAGTTTGAAGCTTGTTTAAGTCTATGAAAATATGAGTATAATGAATTATGAAAGTTTTAAGAGAATATTAACCTGAAGGTGGAAGGCGAATCTGGAGTTCGTGAGTTGCAGAGAAATGGATTTCTACCTTGAAAAATGAGGCTGGATCGTAACTTTTTCACACTGGAACAGTGTTCCAGGGGATTTGAGGAATGACTTCTGCAGCCAGAAAGAGACAAAGAGGGAAAAAACCCAGGAGGAGAGAAAAAAAAAAAGCCCAGAGGCAAAGACGTTCATTTTGATTTCACCTGTAAATTTATGAGGTCTGACGCTCACCCTGGGAAGAAGCTGGTTCACCCTCTGGACCTGCTATATAACTTTTCTTTTCTTTTTTGGAAGGTGGCAATTTCACCAGAAAAAGAGTGTTTTTCTTTTCTTCTTTTTTGTCAGTTAATGTATTGAGACATTGGCCCAATCTGAAATTCAAGGGGCACAAAACACATGGATTTAACCCAAAAACCAGTCAATGAATAATATGAATAATATGAGAAAAATAAAAAAACTAAATAAAAAAAATCTGTGGCCTGCTGCAAGTGTTAAATTTACATTCAGGTGTTTATTTTCCACGTATGTAGATGTTCATTGTGTATTGACTCACTGTGGCTTGTGGCTTTTCTTGCAAAGGAAAAATAAATCCAACAGTATATTGTTTGCATTGTATATATCTATATGACAGTAAATTATATGTAACTCAAAAGCAGTACATTTGAAATGTACACACACATTTAATAGCTATCTGAATGTTCCCCCAAACCCTCCCTCACTTATTCTCCCTCCACCCACTATAATACTCCCTGTACAGTAACAATGGTATTAATTTCCATTTTGATGCGTTCTTGAATTATTTTATAAAGTATTTTGGGTTCTGGACAATGAATCTGAGTGTTATTATCACCACCAGCCACCTATGACATTGTAATATCTCCTGCATTAAGTGGTTGCATTGTACCATTTCCTTTCTGAATGAAGTCCAAATAAAAATATATGAAATGTATTCGAAATTGTTTTTTATTTAGTTGACTTGATTGACAGGAGGCGAGCAATTGCTTTTGGTATCTTTTCTAACTTTTATTTATTTTTTCTTATATATTTGCAAATGTACCTGGAAGCAAAGGGAATGTTAACTCCAAACAGTGACTACAAGGATACATTCAGGCTGGAAAGAAACAGTATGTGTGTATAAATTGAGGTACAACAGAGCAGCAAAAGCAATCAGACCAAAAACTAGGACAGTTTGCACAAATGTACGGCAGTTATTTCATGCAGACCCAGACAACTCTAGCTAATATTGATTCTTGTTGGAAATATACAGTTTTCAAATGCAATACTTATGAATTTACTTTTGTTTTCTTTTTGCTTTTTTTTTATTTGTTTGTTTTTGTTTGTTTTTTTGTTTTTTGTTTTTTTTCTCTAATGAATTAAATGAACATGTTTAAAGCTCCACTTTTAACAAACTGCTTCATTAAGACAGAGCATGGACCAATGAATTCTCCAAATGAGAGTTAGGGTATACAACCATAAAACAAATCCTAGGCAATTTGCTCTTAAGGAAAAAAACACAGAAATAACATCATTAGGTGAGAACTCTAGTAAACAGATCTTCTCATTATCCTTCCCTACCACCGTGTATTATTTCTCCTACAGCAACATACAACTTGTTTCTTATCAGGTGCTAGAAAAATGAAAAAAATAAAAAAATAAAAACACATTGTTTCTAAAAGTCATGTTTCCACTGGTTTTGTCAAAGCCTCTACTGTCAAGCTACAGCACAAATAAAGAGGAACCATGTTGAAAAGGGCAGTGGGCGTCTTCCCATCTTCTTCCTTCCCTGCCGGCCGAACAGCCTCACTAGTCCATTTGGGTGCGGTCTCGCTTCTTCCCTTCCTTCTTTTGCTTCTTAGCGTCTGCAAGAAAAGACAAAGAGCGACTTTACCAACAGCTTCCCTGCTTGATGCGACAAACTCACACAAATTCCATCGTCTCTGTGAAGAGAACTGACAAAACATTTAGGTGCTGCAGCTGTTTACGGCTTGGACGTGTCGTCCACACAGCATGGACTCTCTCCACCATCTTTTAATGTATTCATCAAGTTTAAATCCAGTACAAGTGGTAAAGTAACCAGAGGCTGTATTAGTGGCGGCTGTGTGGTACCTTATAGACACACAGGCGCTATCAGCATCTGGCTGATATTAGAGAGTTTGAAACTCAAACGTTGGCTAAAGAGGAACCAGACACGTAACCAGCAATGACTAGTCTCTTAATTATGTCTCGAATATAACAGAATTCCCTGTGGGAGCTGGACGTGGTGTTACAAGTTCATCTTTCCGACTGCGCTGTTATGTTGCCCAGCAACCAAAAACAAAGTTTTATGTAAGCTCGCATTGACATGTCAACATCTAATATAGCCTATTCTTTATTTTTGGGAAAATTTATCTTATAATGGAGCCTGATTACTCAAGCATCAACTTACAGAAACAAATTTCCAAGACACTGACGTGAGTAAAGCCCCGAGGTTCTGACACTCGAGAACAGAGCCAGAACCACAAGCATGTCCGTGTGAAAACACTAGCACAGAAATTTCCACTCCCTCCAAAATATAAAAAATACATTTCACACGCATTAATGAAATTTACCTCTCTAATGTACGGTGGCCGGGAAGTTAAACACGTTAACAATAAATAATAATAATAACAATAAACAATAAATAATATTAATATTAATATTAAT
>CM047997.1:24689376-24703530 GCA_026261665.1 Melanotaenia duboulayi
TCCAGCATTAGTCTGCAGGACACGCTGTCCATGCTTTCCACAAACTACTTCACAGTTATGTTCACAGACAGTGATTTCTGGAGTCCATTCAGTAATTTCCAGTAAAGAATCATGTCTGTTTTAAGACATGCTGCCTGAGGGACCCACGACCACTGGCACCCAGTTTTGACCCTCAGCATTGTCCCATGCACACAGAGATTCCTTCTGATTATCTGATTTTTTTTTTTTTTTTAATTATACACTGTAGTCTTTAAAATTGTCCATGGAGGAACATTTATCTGAAATTGTTCCACAATTTTTAAGTCAGTTTGTTTCAGATTATTGAACCTCTGTCTTCTTAGTTGTCAAATTATCCTCCAGTTGTTTTTGCACCAGTTACTTTTCCAACCTTTTGTTGCTGCCTTTCCAACTTTTTACTTTTTAGCAGTGTTGCTGCTACCAGATTACAAATGATCTCAAATTTCCAATGAAATGGTAAAAATGTCTTAGTTTTAATTTCTGATATGTTGTTTATGTCCCCTTGGAAATTAAACGCTGGTTTTTGGAATTCATAAATAATTGCATTCTGTTTCTATTAAGATTTTACAGACTTTTCCAGGGATCAACTTGAAAGTCTTCACAGCAGTCATCTTTGTTTACTTTGTTTTACTGCTGTGTCTGACATTATTTATCTTAACTTGAACTTTTGTAATCGGTTTAGGGGGAAATTAATGCAAATTAAGTTTAAGTCATGAATTTGAATTAGGTAAAATGTTATTCCTTAAACCCAAATGGGATTCATCTGACTTGTTTTCCTTTTTTGAAACAACATTTCTCTTTCTTTCTGAATCTCCCACAAGAGGTCAATTAGTTCAACTAAAAGTTTTTCTTTAAATTTAATTTTTATTTATTTATTCAGGTTTTTTTAAGTGTGTCGAACTTCATAAATTGTCCATTGAACAGATTCCTGAAAACACTACATTCATCACTTGTTTGAGGATGATTAACAGGAATAACATCACATAAAACTCATCTTGGTTTTTTTAAGGATCACCTTGTTTGTCTGCTTTGCCTCCTTCAGCTGCCATCACTGTTAGCAGGAGGAGGGCCATAACAGCCACCTGTGTCCACTGCTTCTGTCCATTCATTCTGTAAAACAAGACACAGCATTAAAAAAAGAAAATACCATCCTCAACACGTCTGGAAATACACCTGAAGGTGTCAAACTAAGAACATGGAGGCCAGAACAGCAACAATTTACAAAAGTCTCATGAGACCAAAGCCTCTGGAATTTCATCTTTCCATTTTGTTGTGCTATTCCCACCACACCGGATTCTTTACCTACATACTTTTGCCAAATGTGTGCAGTGTGTGAACTGTTGTAAAATATCGGATGGAGCACTGTTTGGGAAAAATTCTCCAATGTGCATCAGATATTGAATCTTGTAATGTGACGTGCAGCAGTGGTGTGACAGCTGAGAAGTTTTATTTGTGTAGTTTTTTTCATTGTATTGCAGATGAATGACAAAGCTTTTTTTTTATTATTTGAACACCAGTTACTCTTCTCCTAAGCGTTCAGACAAGCGTCACACCTCTGTCAGGTAAGTGGAAATAACACATTTTCTAAATTTCTTCTACAGATTTAAAAATAGACAAGTGAGCCCAATGTAGAAGTCAGTCCATTTTCTCTGAGGCATCACAAAATACACGTATGCTGCTGGTGGGGGAGCCTAGTGAATGATTGAACGAATGAATAATACTTTTTTAGTCCCAGAGGGAAACTATAAGCCACTGAAGGCTTGAAGGCCCATTTATGCTGGAGAAGAAGACAGATACGCAGACAGACGGTTTCATCCTTTGGCCGTAATTTAGTCCGTTTCAGGGAGCTTACCTGTCTGTCGCTTTGTGCAAAAGACGGAGCAATACCACCAGAAATCACAGGGGCAGTGCTGAGCCGAATAGCTGACATGCGACCTGTGACCGAAACGGACCAGAGAAGAAGAAGAGAATCAGGAAGGGAGGACAAACGCAGAAGAAGAATGAAAACGAGCATAACTCTAGATTATTTACAAGTGTTTAGGGCATGTTGGGCGGTTGGAAACAACATCATAGCGACTTATTACCGAAGCTAACCGGCGTCTGAAACTGATTTCGGCTCGCCGGAGTGAACTCTGAACTCAGCACTGCCCACTAGTGGAGGAATTAACTTAACACCAATGGTCACGCAAAAGACGCATGGAAGTATGAGGACGGCGACGTATGACAACATTTAAAACGGACGTTACTATTTACGTACAAAAGGGAGCATAAATGGGCCTTCAGGCTTTTCCTTGTTGGTTTGACTCTAATAAAAAAACGACTCTTTGAAGCAGTGTCTGTCCCTGCTTCTACAGGAAGATGATGGACAGTGTCAGTGTAGTTACTTTTCTACCAGCTCACACCCATCTTGGGCCAGGAAGAACTGGAGCTGGTTGACCGGGCCTTAAACAGTAGTAACACTTTGTAGACAGAAGTATTTCAGTATTAAATCCTGAATGGATCTCCTAGTAGAGAGTCTGGAGTCCAGATTTTTGTTGAACTCCAGACTAAATAACCCCTTAAATCCTAGGGTTTTGGAGGTGTAGACCTACCCAAATGAAATCAACAATAACTGTAATTTTCAGGTCAACATACATAACTTCTAAAGAAACCAGATTTATGTTGAAACAGCCTTAAATGCAAGGAAATTGTTGATAAGGATGTTTCACCTGTAAAGGCCCATTTATGCTGGACGGATAGCTAAGTTCAGGGTACCTAACTATCCATGCTTCTGCACACAATGGTAGAGGGAGACTTTTGGACAATCGCTTGGTGGCAAGAAACCAAATCTCTCCTAGGACATGAAAGACAAACTGAAGGACTGGACAACAGACTGACGTGAAATTAAACTCTTAAAAGATGCTCACTTCTGTCTGTTTGGACATCTGGAAAATCGAATATTTGAAAAACAAAAAGGTGAACCCTGTCACGAGTCCCATGTTTTTCTAACTGTGAAGCAACATGTGACTCTAAATGTGTGGGTTTGCTTCTCATCCAAGCGGGCGGGTGCTTGAAAATACTGAAGGAAGGAATGATGTCCAAACTTTCCCTGAGAGCAACTTCTTCCAGTGATTCAGGAACAGTTTGGTGACATGTAGAGCCTTTTCTAGCATGACGGAGCACCATGTCACGAGGAAAAATGATAATAAACTAGCTTAGACACCATCATATTAAAACTTTGGATCTGAGGCCTGGAAACTCCCTATCTAATATCATCTAATCAAGAACTTGTGGGAAATGTAAAATGTGGTTGAACAAACTGTGAAAGACTTCAGGCACTGATAAGGATGGACATTCAGGATTTGAACCTGATACTTAAAGATGGGTCAGTTATGTATGTATTTATTTAGCACTATTTGTTTTGTTTGGTTTTTTAACCAATAAAATCCTTTCAAATCCTTTCAAATTTCACCCAAATTTCCCTGAGGGCTCTCTGAAGGGATTAATAAAGTATTTCTATTCTATTCTATTCTATTCTATTCTAATACTTGTCTATAGTCTTAATCCAAGTTTTAGACACATGCATAAATATTCATTTAAAATGTTTTTAAAGACAAGAAAATTGAATAAAACCACAAAATTTTTGTTTCTGAATTATGACTTTTAATATGTGGAGAAACCTTCCTATTAGTTGTTTTCTGGGTAGATGCGGGTGATATATTATTCAGCTGACGCTTGAATCACATTTGATTGCCCCTTTCTCATTTTTTAGCTGTCATAAGGTCCAAAACAGCCCAGAGGCTGGCGTTTTTTAAAGTGTCAGAGGCTTGGACTCCAAACTGGCTTACTGACCTGCACAATATTTACCGAAGAAAGATTACACCTGCGATGAGAAGAGAGAAGAGCGGCGGCCTGTAGTGCTACTGCTCAAGGACTGAATCTGTCAGGGAAATGCAGAATGCCTTTGGGTGTCTATTTGTTATCCAGCGCAGCATTATGAACAGTACATAGTTTTATGTACCTTAGTTGATCCTCCTCTGCTTTAGATCAGCAGAAAACCATTAGATTGTTGTAAAATTACGGCTGTCTTTGGCGGTGCTGCAGTTTTGCTTCTTATTCATGTATTTATTGTCCTCTCAGAGTACAATCCGCCAGCAGATGATGCTCTTTGAGCTGGAAACAGCATGAGACTTCAGCAGTTACCATGTGTCTGACACCAAAAATGCTCCCCTGGCTGGCAGAGTAATGACACAGTATGTATTTGATGTTTTTATCAATCAAAAGTTGGCTCTCAGTCTTGTATTGCTTTATACAATAAACCTGCAGCTTTGTATTTCACACATACAAGTCCTGTTGACTGTGGACGTCGTCTTCAAACCTTAGATTTAATCATCAGTCGCTGCTGATTCATTCAAAACTTAAGAACTTATAAATGAGTCTCATATTAACGCCTGTAGTTTTCCATCCAGAAGAAGTCACTTAAATCTCTCTCTTGATTGATTTTATACTACAGCCAAATCCAGTTTTGATTAAATACCTCAGAATTTATTTTCAAATTTCATTTAATGTCGACTCAAACGGGACTCTAAATGATTCATCTTCATTAACCCCAAAACAGGATAGTCAAATAAAATGATTAAATCTCAACTGTAAGTCTATTCAATGAGTTCTATAGAAAAACCAGAAACAATCACCCAGATAAAGATAATTTTCCATGAAAACAATCATTTTCATCCAAAAGATAAGAAAGCCTTTCGTGTAGTTAGTCACACAGAATGATGGGACCTTGGGACAATAAGTCCGAATGAGCAAGACATACTCTGTCAAATCTAACAAACTGGCTTCATTAAAAAGAAAATGCACATGCAAAGTTATTTCTAAAATATTATCAGAGAACCGACCTCCCTGTTACGGTGCAGCAGCTGCCTGTGCAGCCTGTGTGAGTGTTTAGGTGGTTGGAAGCAACTTTACAGCAACGCATTACCACCACCACAGAAGTGAACTCTGAACTCAGCACTGGAGAAAATTAACTTAACAACATGGGAACGCAAAAGACGCCTGGAAGTATGCGGATGGCGACACGCTTGAAACGGACGTCCCTATTTATGTACATAAGGGAGCATAAACAGAAACACCAACAGCTATCCACAAACACACACACAAAAAAGACAGAAAGCACAGTTCCTTCCTTTCAAGCACCTGGCAAGCTGATCACATGACTCAGACACTCAGAATTCAACCCCCATCGTCCCAAGTTATGGTGTTGGGTATTGAGGCTAATTAAGAGCTGACTATTTTACTTGTCTTGTGCAGGTTTACACAGCAATGCTTAGAACTGCTTGAATGTTTTAATAATCTGTTGATGTTGGTATCCAAGCAGCCTGATGCAGGTGAACTAAAGTCATCGGTCTTCACTGCAACATGTCCTCAGATTCCAGAGCAGGAAATTACACCTGAAGACTCTGTGAGGTCAAGATGAAAAGCTTTGGACAACTTTGTGAAAAGTTTGTGTCTTCTTCCAAGACTTTGAGGGAGAGAAAGATAATTTAGGGCAGAAAGCGATAAGAGGATCTGACATATGAATTACGAGTTGTTTGAGGCTGAATGAAGAAAAACACAGAGCTCATGAGATGTGCTGATCAGAATCATCTGGAAAACAGATGACTAAAGCTGACACAAGATTTCCTTCATTCCAAAACTCAGGAACACAGTCTGGACCAAGAGCTTTACAGCCCCCTCCGGGCCTGAGGCTAAGGGATTAGTTTTGTGTTATTCATGCAGGGGGCATCCAACCAGGCTTGGACAGAAAAGCACATTAACACATTTGAGTAATTTATTTAAATCTGTGGAGTCAGGCTATACTTTGAATGCTGTACATGTTTTTCATTAGTTTTCACCATTGCTTTTTATTTCATTTTGCAATTTTGTCAGTAGTGTAGGAGACGAGATACCTAAAGGACTTACTTTTACAAGAAATTTCTTGCCAATATGCATCGTCACGTAGCATTTAGTAACTGCTTGCAGATAAAGTCAGATCTCATCACTCAGCCAGGACTGAAATACAAGAAGTTAATGTTTGCAAACCTCTCACACAAGTGGGTAACATAAGAAATATCCAGTGGCCAAAGTGGCTGAATTGGCTCCAAATGCCCTCCCACTCATCCCATTGATTCAGACACAGATGTGGTTTCTTGTTCAGAGGAAAGGAGGAACAGGAAAGCCAATACTGGCCACAAATCAATGGACCTGCAGTGATTCTTTGTGGACTGAAGCTAATCTGTACAAGACACTTTAACACTCTGAAGCTCTCTGTGAGACGTGGCTGGGTTGTGAAAGCTCAGATCTTCACCTGGTGATTGTTTTATTTTGCTCACTGCTAAATGTGCACTTGTGCAAAGTGCATAATTAAATAGAAAAGAGTCAAACTAAATGGAAAGTAGCAAAATAATAATAATAAAATATATAAATAAAGGTAAAAGTGAAAAATGTCCCACTGGAGCTAGAACAATGCTATGACCAACAGGCTCATATGTGGAGCTTCCACTCCAGGCTTTATACAGGACTCCCAGTTAATGGTGGTTTGTTTAGTACAGGGATAACCAACTCTGCCTTCTGAGCAAGCTGCAGCACACCTGACACAAATAATGGTTCGTTAACAGTCTGGCGCAGACTTGGACAACAAACTGTTTCATTTGAACCAGGTGTGCTGCAGCAGGGACACATTAAAAACCTTCAGAACTCAAGAAGTCTGTTTCAATACTTTTCCAGTAAACCATTTTATTCTAATGGCTGTTTATTACTGAATATGGTCACCTGCTGGGATATACCCCATAGCAGTTCCACTCCAGTTAGCCTACCAGCCTCAGCGTGGTCAGCAACACCAAGGCTCCACAGGGGACAAGCCTCTCTCCCTTCCTCTTCCTGCTCTACACCAGTGACTTCAACTATCTGCCATCTTCAGAGGTTTTAGATGACTCTGCAGTGGTTGGGCGTATCACAGAAGATGGTGATGAGTACAGAACTGTGGTGGGCAGCTTTGTCATGTGGTGTGAGCAGAACCATCTGCAGCTCACGGTCAAAGCAAGAGACAGTTTTAATTTACAGCCTTCACTTCTAAATACACTTTTCTTTAGGATCAGCAGCACATATGCATTTAAACAGTTATCTTTCCTAAAAACAAAATTAGTGACCATAACAAAAACACAGCTGTGCAAAGTGCAAAAGAAAAGACGCTTTTAAGTCAAAACAAGCTATCTCGATATAAAGATATTCCCTCATTCTATATCGTGTCTGATAAAATCTCGATTTATTGCCCAGACCTACTTCTCATTCTCTCCTCAACATGCTGGAAAACCTCAGAGCGCTCAGCAACAGACTCATTCCACGTCACTGCAACGCGGAACGCCGCAGGAAATCCTTCCTTCCTGTGGCCTTCAATCTCAGGATTCCATAAATCCCAACCATAACAACCTTGGAAATATTGTAAATACCATAAATATTAAACTATTTTGAAATGTCTCTGTTGTATTATTTATACTTTATATTCTATTTAATTTTTCTTATTTCATCATGTTTGATTTTTATTTAATTTCAGCACCTTTTTCTAATTTCACTCAGCAAGTTCCATCTGGAATTAATAAAGTCTAATTCTGAGCAACAGTTAGCTGGTTGCTGACTTTGGTTCCCCTTGTTTATGCTAACACTAGTGCTAACTGGTTTTTAAAATGGTGCAAAATCCTAAAAGCACAACACAACCTAAGCTACACCGTTCCACTAGCAGACCAGGTGAAGAGATAAAGCAGAAACACAAATCCTTGCAACCGTCTACGACCAACGATACTGACGTAATCCATGCAGACAGGCCATGTGCAGAGAGACAAGTTCAGTTTCTAGTGTGTGGAACCAGAGTTTGTCATCTGAAAACAGTTTTTTTTTGTTTTGTTTGCTTTGGTGTGTTTTTTTAAGTGGAAAATAACCCAGTTTTGATCACTTGTTTACAACTTTCAAGACCTCCTCAAGCTGTCAGAAGAAAGGACTTTCAGGAGAAGGAACCAAAACAGTTTGCTTCATAAACCTACAGTAAATAAGGACTTTACTGAACCTTGACTAATGTAAAGCTCCTCTAGCAGAGACCCTGTGTGAAAATATAAAGCCTGAAAAAGAGAATTAATATTCCCTTTAATGAAAGCACTTTATGGTCTGAGAAAAGGGTGGCGCGCTGTTCAGGCTGAGTTTCAACCGTCAGCCTGCTATGGGGAATGGTTCTGGCTTCTTAATTGAATCCATTCACCCTCATATGTAACTCCATGCAACTCAAGACTGCATATAGGAGGCATGTAATTAAGAAAACAGCTCCTCTGTGATCTGTTAATGATTAGCACAAATATTATCATAAGGTTTCTGTATTCATTTAATATCTCCAGGCTGACAATGAATTATACATGTTTTTTAATAACTCTTTTCCCCCCTGAGGCAGTAAACCAAAACAGAAAGTTCCCAAAAACATAACTCTCCCAGCTCCTGCTGACTTAAAAAACCAAATGTTTAGAGGCATGTTTATGCAATTTAATCATATTGTATTATTGTTATTCTTTGATTCATTCAAACTTGCTCTTTGCTTGAGTGAAACATCACAGGATGATGCATATTTAATGCGACGTGCCTCGCTTGCTGCTGAAATGTGAGGACTAAGACCCTGAAGACCTGAACAAATATTGTTTTGGTTTTGTCTCCCTGCCCTTCATCATTGTTCATAACGTGTTAACAAGATGAGGCTGAGGAGTTGAATGTGTCTTCAGCACATGCTGCAGGTGTTTGTTCAGAATCACTGGTCTCACATCAAATCTATGCACACACATTCAACACATGAAAGCCACTAAATGAGATGTGGCAAACATCATCCTGTGCTCGTCACAATCCATCACTGGAAATGAAGTCACTGATGTTGGTGCTGCAGAAGGCTGGACGGAGAACCTGCACTGCAGCCTACAGCTGACACTCGATTAGATCTGAGAGATTCTTTATGGATTTCTGTAACATGTTAACTGGAAGGTGGGTGACAGCAAACATGCTGCAGTTACCATGTTTAATGCAATGATCTGTTTCCTTTGAAGTTTGAGCCGTTCTTTCTCCACATCTTCAACTTTCTGAACTGCATCCCACCTACAAAATGCAGCTGGAAGGAAAAGACAACGTAAAGGTGCAGTTCCATGAAATNGTCAACTTTCTGAACTGACAACGTAAAGGTGCAGTTCCATGAAATCAAAAGGTCAACGATAGAAAGATTTAATATATAATTAAAAACTGCTATCTAAATATTTTACTAAAATAATTATGTGTTTATTCTTTTAGAATGAGCCGTTTCTATCTTCTTGCTGCAGGCCTACGGTGTCTCTGAAGGGACAAAGAACTCTACAAACCGCAGTAGCGGCTTTGTTTGACAGGTGCTAGAGCACCGTTTGGTAAAAGTAAGGCCGTAAAAGAACCGTAAAAGAAAGACAAGAACACTGCACCATACGTAACGGTGAAAAATGATCTGTAGTGCGGCTGTCGCTGCATCTGAGGCTACTGGATCCTCTCACACATGCAAACATCTGATGGGCACCATCCGTTCACAAGTGTGTTTGACATTTGAAGTTATTTCTATTCAAATCTTTACTAGATGTTAGTAAGTCTATCGAGCACAGGTATCTTTCTGTTCTGTTGTCTATACACTTCATACATGAAACCCTCTACAAAGCAGGAGCTCGTTAACAAAGTTTAGATTACATTCCTCCAGATTTACACAGCGCTGGGGTCACAAAAGTTTATTAATTTAGACAAACTTGTCTAAATTAATAAGCTCTACCTCAACATCATGTGAGTAATAAACTTCAGTCATGTATGCATTAATGTGTCTTCTATGGACCAGTTTCACTCCTTTATCTGCAGGCAGGATCACTCTATCATTGTCCAATTTATGTCAGATTCCTAATGCAACCTGATTAATGTTGTTGCACGCTGGCCGTGGAGAGCACACATTTGTCTTGCAAAGCAGTGGGGTACGGTTAAATCTGGAACAAGGTGCCCATGGAGATTGGTGGCTCAGAGGTAAGCAGCTCATACTGTCAACACAAAGATGGCTCTTTACGGATCTTAAATTCAAGGCTGGCTTCAGCTTATTAACTCAGGAGGCCTAAACAAATGAAATGGAAAAAAAAATGAATATCCACAAGAACTAGCTCTTAAAAAACATGTTTGACTTTAAAAACAGGACAGATTAAAAGAAACATCATGTTCAGAACATTATATGACCAGTAGATGCTAAAGTTTAGCAACTTAAAAGATGTTTTTGTTTGTTGTTTCCCTATCTAATAGTGAGACTGGATCTTTTACAGCCCCAGTTAAAAGAAAATAAAAAAGACAGTGTGGGAAATGTCAAGGAAATGCAGCGAATGGTTCTTAAGAAGATGACTCAGTCTGCTAATAGAAAATAAATTATAAGCCACAGAGAGACAAAGGCAGCAGTTAGTGAGGAAATGTATGTTGTGGGTGGTTTCTTCCCTTAACTGAAATGCATTTATGATCTGAGGTTACTCTCACTTGGCCGCCTTTGTAGCCTGAAGGTCTGTGAGGCAAATCCTCACAACCACTGGCTGGCTGAAAGCTTTTTCTGGAGGTAAAAACATTTTCTATTGCAACACCCAAGAGGATATCACCTCCCATGGCTACATGGACTTTTGTGTCTCTTACTGCTTCTTTCCCTTGATCAACCATCGTTGGCATTTAGCACGTAGAAATATTTCGTGTTCAAACATCATGTCTATTATTCTCTTGTCTTGCCTTTTTCTTACTACAACTTGGGCTAAGTACACACTCACCTTGTGTTTTTGTTTTTTTAAGAGAAGAAAGAAAAGTCTGAAATCGATGGGGACTTGCTGGGGAGGTCCTTCAATCTAGACCAGGTGTCTTGGAGCAGTAAAATATCTGATATCACATGTACACAGGCAATATTCTGACAAGCAGATTTTTCTTTGCTTTCGTCCATGTGTAAATGCAGTTCAGGGTAAGGCTGAAAATAAACTTTTGGGAGGATGCCTTCCTGGATGATGTTCACTCATATCTGTGTCACATTATGCAACCTCAACTATTTTGTTTACATGACAAAATAGTTGAGACTAAACTGTGCAAATCCTGTTAACAGAACTTTTTATGTTTGCATATTCACTTTAGTTCAGTTTAGCTTTATTTATGAAGCACCAATTCACCACAAAGTCATCTCACAGATACGGCCCAATTTATCCAGTTAAAAGCAATCCTTGATGAACATTAGTCTAATTTATAACGCCAGTGTTTCCATTTCAGTGCTGACTCGTCTTATCTCTTACTCTGACACCTTTTCTCGTTCTTTTCCTTTCTACCTCCAGTAATGTTTCACTGCTGAATCGGCTATGATGCACATTCAGAACCAACCACATCCAGTTGCCCTTACATAACGGGGTGCCGTAAAAGCAGAGCTNCGTGTTAACATCCAGTTGCCCTCACATAACGGGGTGCCGTAAAAGCAGAGCTGTCCCATGATGCCCTCTGTGGGAAAAAAGTTGTAAATTGCACTTTTCTAACGTTAAGGTTACTGCAGAAATGTACACAGTCAGTGTACCACCAAAATAAGTCAGAATCACAGAGTTTTAAGGTTAGAAATTTGTGTTGAGGTGCTTTAAAAAGGTAAAGAGGGTGTCTGCTTCTATTCTTTATTTAGAGGCTCATAGAATGGATTCCTCAATCCTGGTCCTGGAGGGCTGGTGCAGGACCAGGATTGAGGATCCCTGCTCCAGGAACCACATTTAGATCACCAATCTGAGAGTGATGTGCTCTGCTTGGAAGATCTGGAACTCTGGGATCTTTGAGACGGAGCTTGGTCACTTTGCCTTGTGAACAGAAGAATGGTGCATGCAAGCTCTGATGTTAATGCAGAGTCTGGCATGGCAAAGCAAATACACGGCGAACCTAAAAGTTTAGTTTTCAGTAGCCAAAAGTATTTATATGTGCACAAAAGGCCAAAACATCTGGAACAAGTATGTAATTAAATCCCTGAGGCTCATTTGGAAGACTTTAAAAAGGGAAAACTTTATGGGAGTAAACAGTTCACGTCGGTTTGCTGCAACCTGTTAGGCCACTAAACTCACATCCACAATGCCTTTTGACTGGATGTTAAATTTCCACTAAAAGCATATATTTCATAAGCAGTAATACTGATAATGTTACTTATTAAGTTACTGCTGCAGTTCACTCAAGCAGTGAAACACAGCAGTATTTCTTCTTACCAAGAGCCATGCACAAAGAAAATCAATTACACTGTTTCTGTGGGGGTTCAGCATTTGTTTGTCTTCGTTCACAGACAGGACAGTAGTCCTTGGGGAAAAGTCAAACAGAAAAATATTCTTCTGAGAAGCTTTCAAATCTCAGCTGTAGTGATTCAGAGGAGAAAGTGCCATGAGACATGGGGTGTATTGAAAGGATTTATTCAGGTGTTTCTCTGCTTCAGATTCTAGCTCAGATTATATGAGTGTATTGAGTGTAGTGTAGTGTATTGACAAGAGCACAATGAAATGCCTTCAAAAGAGACAGACAGGCATTTAAAAGTTAAGATGCTTCTTTAAAAAGTGTTTGAAAACAACAGTCAAGCAGAAGGCTGGTGCAGGACTTCAGATAGATAGCATTATGGGTGATGAGTGGAAAATATTCTGCTGAATGCTAGAATACGTCCAGGTTTCATTACGACGGCACTGAAGAAAAATTGCTTTCTCACGAGGCAGTGGGATTCCTTAACTGAAGCCCGGCACCGTTTAGCTGCAGATGATTAGAAGAAAATGCCACATATTTCTGACTTGTGTTTTGTAAAGGTCAGACAGTGGGGGGGTGGGGGTTCCTGCTATCTCTCAGAACAGCCCCTGAGGAGCCCCCAGGGAACCACGCTCTGGAACAAAAACACCATGTGTGGCACCCTGTGTGTGTCTGCCTTTTAGCAAGTTGGTCTGAGAGGAGTGTGAGAGACAGGACAAGTCCTGAAAACGGAGCTAAGTGTCAGCAGTGGTGCAGAATGAGAGGCTTGATTGTTGAGGACAAACAATCCATCTGCAAGAGCATTGGAGCTGAAACTGAAGACTTCAGTTTGTGCATGAATGTCTCCATTTTGTTGATCACATTATAAAATGCCTCCAAATATCCATTCGTTTGCTTACTCACTTATCTCTGGGTCCTTTTTTTAACACTATTAACTCTGTGAGAACATTATGAGTGCAGTAGTGCACATCTAAAACATGCAGGACAGGGGGCCCTGAAGACTAGGACTGAGAAATACTGGTCTAACTCATTCTGTTAACAAACAATTGACAAAGGACACAGTTCTTGCTTTGGATCTATAGGGACCTAATAGTCTGTAACAGCAACTCAGGCACACTGTACTCCTGCATCAAACCAAGGGACAGAGTCATAAGCCCTTCTCCAAATCCTCAAACCACATGTAATGTGATGGTCAAACCTGAGCAACTCTGAAAGGGAAAAGATCAGGGACCTCATGCAATAAACTGTGTGTAACACAGCAGACTACAGGTGGCGTCCGCAGGGAAAAAAGGTAATGCAATGCACAAAACCTTCCAGATTTATAAATGCGTGCACACACACATTCCACGTCTGTTTCCGTTCATAAATCCGAATCAACTCTAAAGCAGGCGACCATGAAGGAGCACCTTGCCCCGCCTACATGGTGGCTATAATAAAAATTCATCATATCATTTCCATGATGGCTCAAGAGGGAAAAAGAGGGAATAAGCAGAATTTTTCAGGGTGTGAGACTGATATCCTGATGGACCACGTTGAAAAACGTAAAAATGGGGACCACCATCTCAGTCTGCCACTCCACAGGCTTTGTGCTAAACCATATGCAAGACTGAAAAGTTGTTTCATTCAACACAGCACGACAATATCCAGAGCCTTTAGCAGCTCAGGGCAAATCTAATCCACCCCTGGTGCCTTGCACCAAGGAGCAGGCGAAGGGCACATCTTTCCCTAAGTTTTCAGACTCTGCCTCCTGAGTGGAGGATAAATTGGCCAAATTAAAGACATCCCTAAAGTGTTCCTCCCACCAGTTGATGTTACGACCCAAAGTAGGGGTATGAT
>CM047997.1:24713119-24729996 GCA_026261665.1 Melanotaenia duboulayi
GATTTTCCATGAAATGGAAATTTATGTTGTTTATTTTCTATTGGGAATAAAATATGGCTTTATGTTTTTATTTACATGTTGATAATTAGGGTTGTAAAAATCTCTCAGGTATCAATAATAATTTCATGTTCATCTTTAGAACGTCACTGGGTGCTTCAGATTATTAGTAGTAATTTATATCTTACTTTTGATTTGTGTACATTCATTTTAGTTTCTGATTTTATCGGTTGCCAGTTTAGAGTTCAAGTTTAATTTTTAATATATTAACATTTTTATTGCAGTCCATTAATCTGCTAAACGTTAATAATAATAAAAATTAAAATGATCCTCTGCAGTTTTCACACAGTCCCTGCTGTTGCACAGCATCACATATAAGACGTGTAAAATAAATTACTGGTCACTTCTGGAAGTTATCTAAAATGGTATCACATCCCTGCAGTTTTCTTTATGGCCTCTGTACCTCCCTTTGTTTCTCTAAGTTATTACCTTATATCTTTTAAAGCAGTAGGTGGGTGTTTAAATAAAGATTTGAGAGCTGAATGAGGATCATCTTTTCCCAGTTCTGCCTCCAATTCTGCACATGAAGCGTGAAAAAGCAACTTAATCCAACATGTTCAGTAAAGTCCATTCTTCTTCTTAATTGATGGCAAAATTGCAAACAGGGGAGTTTACGTTGTTGGGGTGAAGATATTGGTTTCTTTGGATTTAACTGTCAGTAGAGGGCTCTCATGATCTGTTTATAAAGGCCCTGACCTCTGCTGCAGTACGTGTGTTTAATGACACCAACAACAGCAGCATTGAACGGGGCTTTTACTCCTCGTGCTTTCTTTTCCCTCAGACAATGGCCTCATCATTTACCTTCTCGCCCAGTCAGACACTGTGTGTCTTTGTTTCCTTCTGCTCGATGCCCCATTGATTTCCTCACCGTGGGCTACATTATATCTGCGCTCCTCTCTTCACTGTGACCTCCACGTGAAGGTGTTTAAAATGTTCTCTTTTGGCTGCATGGTTGTCACATTGAGTGGATGACCTCATCACTTCACGCTGGCCTCAACTGGGTGAAATACGTTATTGCCTGAGGAAGGGCAGAAATGGTTTTGAGAGAGGAAGGATTGCTCCAAATGGTCTTAGTAGATGGAAGATGTCAGCCTTATTAGAGGTTCATTTAAAAATATCACCAGTAGTGATGGTAGTTGTGGATAGTTGATGGGTTGCTTTGTTTTCTCATTTGCATCAGCACAGAAATGGGAAAACAGAATTCCACCGCTGCTCATTGTCAGCCTGCACGTCATCTCTCCTAAAAAACACCCCTTTGGCAGGCTTTGAATTAGCTGCACTCATTCCTGCCTAAATTGTTCAAATATGTTAGAAGTTGATCAAACAGAAAGGTTTTTCAGAGCGCGCAACCAACAGAGCTTCGCCCTCTGGGTTGCTAGTTATCAGACATGAAAACAGGGAAAGAACAAAGGCTTGTCGGGAATGTTAAAGATGTCTGGACCACAGCGGTACATCAGCATTAATTCAGTGAAACCGGCATGAAATACAAGAAGCTCTCAGTCATGTCAAAACTGTACTTCTCTCTTTTAGTCAATGACATTTAACAGGTTGAGTCTAACATGTTAAACATGAAGCCTTTACTTCACTTCAACCTTGTTTTCCTCAGCAGTAAAACCATGTAAATATTTTCTCTGAAAGTCTTTTTTATTAATGAATTCACTACAAACATTGAGTCAATTAAAAAGAATGTATGCGTCTTTTTTTGTAAAGGCAAAAAAACATCAGGGAAGAGTGGATTTATTTTATTTCTTCATCAATTTCAGCAGCACGCCTGGAAACTGAGGCTAAAATCAGCTCGTTGTTTTCCTTTTATTGGTTGGATGACCACGGAAAACATGGCAGGCATCATTCACATCTGCTGGGTTTAAATACTCTTCTAAGTTTTATGGAAATGGATGAAATTCTAACAAAAAGTGTGCAAAAAGGCTCATTTGAGGTGGTTAAAGAATACCTGAAGCACATTAGGACACGTGGAAATGCCTCCGACTAATAAAGGAACTTTGGTTCAGGATGAAGGCCACGCCTCCGATCACCTGGTCAGCTACCTCCACCTGTTTCACCCACTCCAATATTTTCCCTGAAACATTCAAATTTTAGTGTTAGGGCTACATTAAGAAAAACAGCTATTTTTCACAAACTGAAATAATAATAAAAGAAAAAATAAAAGAATAAAGTCGTAGTTTTATGAGGGGAAAAAATTTCAAGATAAAAAAGTTGTCATTTCACGAGAAAAACTTTGGAATATCATGAGGAAGAGGTGAGGTAGAGAAGAGCACATTATACCTTAATTAACTGAATGTTTTTCTTTAAAAGAGCTCACCTGAAGGTTTTCTTTTCCCTCCACAAACTGAAACAGTGGTGTCTTACTGAGATATTGTGGGACAGAAAAAAACTTGTTTTCTGCAGTTTGAAATGATAGTGTAACTCCTTTCCAGCTCCGCTGGGCTCCTTCACAACCCTCAGCCAACAACATACTATATTCCAGGACCCAGTGACAGTCTCATTTCCAGCCATTGAAGAAGCAGGAATCCCATTTACTGAGGAGGGTGAACAGAGGGAGATTGGACATCCCAGATCTGTCAAGGACATGACTTTCACACAAAGTAAATCCCTGACTTTTATCGCATTGTTGTCGGGTCTGTTTGGCACAAGGAGATCAAACTGGCTGGTTAACATGCAGCATTGCTTTCGCCCAGCTTGTGAAGTCTATAACTTGTATTGGCAGGAATTTCAAGCTTAGTAGAAGCAAACAGCATTGATTAGACCAGCCAGATGAAGATGATGCACTGTGTGGGTCTTCATCACACTAACATACTTTGACTAAATTAAGCATCATCCTGTAAAATTCAGGCAGTGCCTCTTCATCTGTTTGTGAAACTGAGTTTGAAGTGGAGGAGGAGGGCACGTGCAGATCCACCGCCTGAGGTTAGCTGGAGAGCCTGATGGAAATTCAATACACAGCATCCACGCCAACTAATTTATTCTACTATGAAATCAGCTAAAGCTTCTTTATCTGCCATTGCAAGGCTGATGAATGTGGCTGCAATTTCATTAGCTAAAGAGGAAAATCTGAGAGCTGATTTGATGAGTTGGATGACAGATGATCCCTGACAGAGCTGCAGCCAGTTATCTCCTTTTTGCTTCTCCACCCCACAGCAAAAATATTATTTTACTCCAGCTTTATTTACCAAACCATAAATGCTGCAACGCTGTATGTGACACAATTCCCAAATAAAAAAGGGAGCCATTTTACCGCATGGCCAGATCCAATCATTCCCATTCGAAATGAAAACACAACTCAGAGCTGCTGTGTAAATGCCAGCAGTCCTTCTGCGACACAGTCTGTGCTCAGCTGCAGGGCGGCTGTAGGGTTGAAGAGGGTGGAACAGGAAGGTGGAGGCTCAGTACAATAAGGATAGGTGGCTTTTTCCTGGAGTCAGAGCCCTGGGACATTAAACCAAACCTTTAAACTTGCCACTGGGCATTAGATGAGTCGGAGGACACACACGTACGTGCACTGCAGAGGATGTCACTGACTTTTCCTTCAGTGTGTGTAAAACAAACCGTTGTAGTTAAGGTGGTCTAACTGTTTCCAAAGCTGACAGCTGATTGGAGAGCAGAGCTGCTTCCCTGTGAGACAACGTAAGAACGAGGTGAAAGATTCAAAGTGCTACTCGCGCTGAAAAAGGGTAGAAGACGACATTTTCAGTGGGAAATGATTAATAATCAAATTCAGTCCCCTTATTAGGGATGAGTGTTACCAACATTTTACAATACCTGGCATTTTTTCATCTTTATTGATACTGATCCTTTTTGACATGGATACACTAATACCAGTTTCAGAAATTGGTCTGATACTATGTGTGTGTATTTGTACTCTGTATTAAAGTGTTCTGATACTGATGTGATAAAACTAGGGTTGTTGAAATGAATGTTTCTAAGAGCCATTTTCAGACGTTGTCGTTGCTCCAGCAGGGGGCGCTGGATTTAACTGCTGGCGCCGTAAAGTATAACTACCTATCAGGTGACAGGTGTTGCTGTACGGAGGAAGCAAACAAGTTCTGACTGCTGCTGCTTGTTAACGTAACTTTAACTTTATTTCTTCATCTGAGCTTTTTTTTCTTTCTGTTTTTATGTAATCAGTTTTATCTTTTTTAATCTTTGTTTTTCAAATACACCTTGCTGTAAGGTTTTATGTTTTGTGTAAAGCACTTTGAATTGTCTTGTACATGAAATGTGCTGTCATAAAGGTGCTGCTGTCAGCTGGATCCACCAAAAACCACTTTGTCCTCCTTATTTCTGAAGATTCTGACAGATTTCCAGCCTCACACGTAGAAGATGCTGCAGCACACAACTAACCAGTCAGTCATCACATCTGACTGTCTGATCCTCACTGCTTACCAGGCAACTGTGATGGGATTCATTAGTATCAGTTCTCAGTATCGCAAATACTTGTACTTGTACTCGGTTAGAAAAAATGTGGTATTGGTGCATCCCTACTTTAAAGGAAAAACTCAGCTGCACAGACTAGTTTCTTTATTTCAAGGCCAATATGAAATATAAATAAAACACATGAACATAAATACTGTGAGTAAATTAATTTAAAGTATGATACAAATGAATCTTTTGTATGATAATAAACATAATTAGATTACAAAATAATATAAATGAACTAACTTTAATGAACTGAACGAACACCATCGCTGACATTAGAAGCAGCATCTTTGAATCAGGACAAAATCATGTGACAATAAAGACATGGAGGGAATACACCAGGGATGGTTTTAATGTAATTTTATTGCCTAAAACTCTAAAAACAAAAACAAAATGGCATGTTGTGGTATTGCTATATTTAAAAAGTATTGAATATGTTGACTGAGAAGTATAAAAATATCAACTCCAGAGTATTTATACGTTCACCCCTACCCCTTAAAAACACTGGGCTGACACAAAGTGCATGTCAAAGACAACTGTTTTCAAATTTAGCTGCTTATTTATTTAATTTAATCAAATTATCATGCTGGGATTCAATCACACGACTTCTGCAGGCTGATGTATCTGATGGATGAAGTGAGGAGCAAACACACCAAAAAGACTAAAGCATGATGTCTGAGTAAATCTGGCTTTTACATCAGATACCTGAAAAAAGTTGAGTTATGTGATGGCATAGATCAGCGTTTTCCACCTCCAGTCCTCGAGGTCTCTCATGGCTTAGATCAGCATGTCATTTACAGATTTGTGCAGAACTGGAGGACAAGTTGAAGGGAAATCTGATTTATTTCGATAAGGCGTGTCGGAATAAAGAAACACTTAAAACTTTGGGTTCGAAGCAGAATGGCAAAGAGCCTTTTATGTAATCCAAGAAAAAGTCAAAATATAAATTGGAGAAATGCCCATCAGTTCAGTTTCTGGATATCTGGAACTACCTGGTACTTCAGATTAACTCGACATGACCAAGCAGATGAAAACATGGAAAGACCCTAACCAACTGAAGCAAAGTTGTCACTGCTAATTTAGCTTCTTATGACCCCAAACGAAGTTTTCAGGCCACTTTTGTTGAAGAATTTTCATGAAATCATTGGCTAACTCTTTTCATGACTTACAAGGAACCCTGAAGTAATCTTAAAAATCTTGAAAAAAACAAACCGTTACTTCACACAGCTCTCTGAGAAGAGTATACTTCCAAAGTTAATATGCACAGGTTCAAATTTAGCTTTGAGACATTATTATGAGACATTTATCATTTTTTTGACAAGTGAAACCAGAGATGACCAACTCTGGTCCTTGAGGGCCGATGCCCTGCAGGTATGTGTCCTGCAGCAACACACCTGACTGAAATGAACATGCTGTCATGTGTATTTTCAAGGTGTAAACATATGATTTTCTATGTTTGTTTGGAAGCATTTTCAATATAGCTGTTGTAAAGAGTCAGAGGTTCGTGTGCCAGCTGTGAGGAGCAGCTAAGAAAGGATGGAGACGGGAGTGGGCGATGCAAGAGTGAAAGGACGTCCTTTCTACTTGTCTAAATGTCTCATACTGCAGGAGAAGTGAACACAAACCATGTGAACAATATGGAAGTGTCTACAGAACCAGCTTTGAGTTTTTCATTTTGGCTATCGTATCTCTGAAACATGGATGTATTATGCAATGAAACGATTGTCTGCTGAGCATGATGAGGACCCCTCAGCCATCCTGCACAGGACTGAAACAATCACTGAACAAGCCATGCATCTACATTATGTAATTACGTGTATTCAGTTCTTAATGTTGGTTATATTTTAAATCACTTTGAGTCACTTAATGGTCAATTTAAGTTATTTTGTGGCCAGATTTGACCTTTAAAAAGAAATAAAGAATCAACTTGTACCTCCTCTGTTGCACTTTGTGCTCATTATGCATCTTTGTTTGCTTTTTATCTCATTTGGTAATTTTATACCAATACCATGTCTTACATTTAGTTTATAATGTTGCTAATTTTGGTGTCAGTTTGTTCATTTTTATGTTGCTTTATGGATTTAATTTCCATCTCTTTGAGGTAATTTTTGTCCCTCTTTTGATTGTTTTTTATTTCTTATTTTGTGTCTGATTTAGACATGTTGTATCTCTGTGTGGAATATTATGTTTCTGAAACAAGACCAGGTCTCCTTGGCCCCCAGGGCCCCCAGGGTTTGTGCTCAGTAACACTAATCAAAACTCTGTCCATGAGCTGGGTAAGCTGAATAAACATATCCTTAGTTATGCTTTTATTTCATCTTTAATAGAATTTGAATGGGTGAATCATATGAAGATGCGTTCATGGCAAGTTTTCATGAGCAGAGAAATTAGTTTTAGAGCTCAAAACATGGTTTTAAAGTCTGTTATTCTACCATGGCGTTATCTGCAGGCTGGATGGAGCTCGGCTTTAGTTGGCCATTTAGGGAACTGCAGTGTTTGGCTTTTCAACGTCATAATTTTTCAGCCTTTTTCTCCCTCGGTTGTAAATCTAAAATGCTCCAAGAACTCAACAATACAAATTCATGTGATGCCTTTCTTCCCCAGGACGCTGCCCTGCGCTGTCATCAACATGAACTGAACTGCGTGTGAATTGTTGCTTTACCAGCCCCACTAACATCACTAAACTCCAGCACAGACAGAGGGCAAGGTCGCAGCCCTGGCCTGGTGTTTATGGTCAGATGGAATGTGAACTCCGGGGGAGACAAAAGGGGGGAAGTTATAATGAGGCATCCCCCCGCTGTTGGTTGTTTGTTTGGATGGACCGGCTGTTTCACAGCACAAGCTGTGGATGGAATACTAATGCAAATGACTAATGATTCTCTCCAGACACCCTCCTACTCACATCTCCTCTCTTAGCCCCCCTCCCCTCTTTTTGCCTCCATGTGGATGAAACTTTTAACTCTCCAGTAACTCGGTTGCAGCTAAAAGGAACAGCTATGACACATACATACATCTGATGGTATTTAGGAAGCAACAACACCCCAATCCTGGTTTCTAATCACTCATTGGTGGGTGGACATAAAGCCATGCTTGCTGTTTGCAGCCATAAAGTGGGACTATCTAATCCTCTCTGCATCCATCATACGTGTTTAACTTTATCCAGAATGTGCTGCCCTGCAGGAGTAGGAAGCCATCCCACTGCCATTGCAACTCTCCAACTGGCCTGATTAAATCCTACTGAGATTTAACAAAGGATTAGAAACCCCCCTTTAGCACACAGAGGCTGTATTAACTGTTTCAGATTATTCTTGTTTTAAATTTGGAAGATTTATCCCTTGAAGTAACTGCTCTCTGGCATAATTTTAAAAAAGCTGCAGAAGTAAAAAGACAAGTTCTGTCTTTTCGATGTGATTGGCAAACCTGAAACATGACTGGTTTCAAAATGAACAATGCAAACCTTCAAATCAGAGATGTTTCTCTGCTCTTAGCTCTCCAACTATTGGTGGAACAAAGAAAAAGGCACTAAATGACTGTGGTTCGCAATGATGCTCACAATCGATTAAACTTTCCATTCAACATCAGCTTCCACATCACAACAAATCCCACCATCCTGGTTAGCCTGAGTAACCTGCTACCAGCACCTCATAATTCACACTCTTTGTTTGCACCATGCAAGAATCAAATTCTATCTGCAGAAATTATTATATCACTGAAAACTCTTGTGGAGGGGTCGAATTCACTCCCAGCTCAGAAGCAGCCAAAGAGCGGTTCTAAATAAAATGAGATTGCATTGACTGAGCCGATAGATTACAGCATTTAGGTGGAGCTTTAGTAGCATATTGGCTGCATGTTATTTAATAGTCCCTTCAGGGTTTACTTCTGAGCCATTTAGCAAGGTTCTGCATTGGGGGAGAAAACCTTCCAAGTCAATAATGTGGCTCTTTTTGTGCATTTTCAACAAGAGGTGTATTCACAGGTAAAATGATTAACCAGGACTGGATATGTACTGAAGCAAATGTTCCAATAAACTCTTATTATCATTGTGTGGTTAAAGAATGAAAAATGTCTAATTAACTACTACATGTGCAAGTTTCAAGCTTTCCCTTTTCTTGTTGACACACAAGTTTATCCCTCAGTTCATCAGAGGTAAACTCTTCCCACTCAAATGAGATTTACATGCTCTAAAGGTAAGGAGGCACCCTCAGGACCTGAATTCCCTCTGTGACCATTTTGCTAAAGCTTCCAGCTTTTCCCTTTATTTAAAGTCTTCATCTTTAGCTTTGCTAAAGATTTTAAAGCTATTTGTGTCACAGCAAAGGGCTCACCGGGTAAATGAACCATATCCACGTTTCTTCCTCTTATCACAAAAATCTTTTATATGGTAATACAAACAATTAAATGACTACCGATGGGTTCTCCCGCACTTCCCTACCACTTTTCTCACTCCTTGTTTTAATTTTAGAGCCTCGCTGCTCAGCTACAGTCTCATTTCAGCCAACGAGCTGTGAATAACAGCTGGGATCTACCTGCTCTGTACCAAATACAAGAAAAAAAGTGTAATTAATAGAGCAGTGACATTTCTCATATACTGCTATGACAAACTTCACAAGACGCCCCCTGTTGGTGAATGAACAGAATGCACTTTTAAGGCATATTGGTTCTGTTTGATTCTCTGTGGCGCGTTAAAGAGCTTTCAATGTATGCTTCGAGAATGGTGTAATAAAAATTTTGCAGGATATCTCAAAGAAAATATGTTTTTGTTTTGGTTTTTTTGAGTTTTTTTTTCATTATTATTCTTGTCTAAGTTTGTTTTTTACACTGCACTTAGTCAAATGAGCCAAACCTTTGGAATAAAGTATTCCTTTCTCACCCTCCTCCTCTTTCCACCACACGAGAGCAGAACATAGAGCTTCATCAGAATCTGCTTTGACCACTTTTCTATCCGAGGATTTACCCCATTCTCACTCCACATCTTCCCAAGAGCCATTTCTCCTCACTATCGTTCTACGTCTGCATATGTTCATGCTGTGTTTACCCACAATTCCACGAGTTGTCGTCTTCTTCCTGCATTTGGTTCAAACTTAATTTAAGTAAACGGAAGTGAGACTGCAGAGTGAAATACTGGTCAGAATTAACTTTGTTTTGTTCTTCCCACCTCAAGAAAACAAATTTCTCTAAAGCAAAAATATTAAAAACATCTTCAAATAGAAAACGATAGAAAGTGCAGCTTCTGTCATGATCCATGGTGTAGTTTAAAGGAGGCAGGAGCCAGACACAGGACGACAAGCCAGATGAAGAACTGCAATTTTTTAAGAAGAAATGGGTCAGAGAAAATACATTTAAATTAATAAGAGACTAAAATCTAGTGAAAACACAATACACACAAGAACAAAACAAAAAGCAAAACAGAAGCAACTAACAGCAATTACAAAGAAGGAGCCAAATATACGAAGGGACTAATGACATTTGAGGGGCAGGTAAAATAAAACAAGAAGTAAAATCTAACAAGAAAACAAACCTGATGAAGAAATGTAAAAGAAAAGGTCCAGTACTATCCCAGCACATGAAACTCCCACAGGCCATGAATGTCTCTATGAACCAAATTAAACTAATGGATCACTTTGGTCTCTAATCCCAGTTTGATGTTGCATACCTTTGCTATCAGTTTGAGCATTTACTCCCAGCACCTAACATTCCGCCTGCACATAAATCACAGTGCTGACACCAGTGGAAACCTTTGTGCATATCTCAGAAATGACTGTATGACACCTCAGGAATGAGAATCAGGAAGAGTGATTTATTGTTTGTGAATATAAAGTTTTACAGGTACCTTTTAATGTGCACTACATGAAAATACAATCCAATGCATCCAATTAAGTCTTAGGTTCTCTGTAGGTAGAGGTTCGCATCCAGCTATGACACCCTT
Organism: Melanotaenia duboulayi; assembly: GCA_026261665.1. NCBI lineage: Eukaryota > Metazoa > Chordata > Actinopteri > Atheriniformes > Melanotaeniidae > Melanotaenia > Melanotaenia duboulayi. The sequence continues at coordinate 24,723,537 of CM047997.1, forward strand.
GCCCTCTTTTCTTTCAGTCACTTATTGCAAAGCCTGGGGAGAGTTTGTGTGTGTGTGTGTGTGTGTGTGTGTGTGTGTGTTTGTGTCTATGTGAGTGTATATCGGTGGCTGCTGAATGATCCACTAATGAGCCAAGTCATTACAGTGGAAAGAAGACATTTGCTAGGGAAAGTGGCCCTAGGCTTATCCACTGGGACCAACCTGGAAGTAGGGGGGGATGGCCTGGTTCAGTTGGTGAAGCTTGATCACACATGTACAGCAAAACATGCTCATACAAGCAGTAACGAGATAGACAGAGTCATTGAAAACTTTATGGATTATTCGATCGTTCATCAGTGAGAGCCAGCTGGGATTTGTTCCAGTATGCTTAATGGACAATAAAGCAATGGATGAGAGCCTCAGGTTATCACTAGCTCTCCAAGGATGAAGTCCAACCAGCATGAAGGTAAGAAAAGTAGAAAATCAAAAATCCTTATTTCCAATCAAATTTTAAGTAAGGAAGAAATGAGAAACTAGCCACTAAGGAGAACACTTGAGCACTAACACAAACCTTTTGTTGAATCCAAAAGGCATGTAGTTCTTTCAATGGGTCTCCCAGACAAAGGAGACCAGCTTTATAGACGCTTTGTCTCACCCTCGTGATGTAACAGCTTTTTGCTTGATGTCTCAGTTCTCAGTGAGAACATCCATTTTTCTACACGATTAGCAATCCTAACCTTAACCTAACAGCCTCTGGTGGTGCTGCTGCAGTCATTCATCACAGTAGAAACTGTCAGCTGGATTCGTGTGGGAGGCTCAAAGTGTGATAATTAGAAAATGTAAAGTGTCTTATTAAAAATAAATACAATTTCCTGACTACCTTTTTTATAAAAGCATACATGACATCACAACATAAATTTTCTAAAGGAAAGTTAAATTATCCTTGTTGAAAAAATGGACCTAATAAATGGCCATTAAGAGCTGTTATCACCCCTATCATCTGCATCAGGTTGGCCAATCCAGATAATATATGACATCTAGAAAAATCTCCGCAGGTGGTATAATGTAGAGATTCATTTCTAACCCTGCCAACGTAGCTTTGTCTAAACCTTAATATACAGAAGCTGAAAATAATAAGTAGTAAAATATCAGCAGCTGATTTAGGCCAAAAATGGCTCCTCCACCTCTGAATGGGGTTGGATGCATTGCATTTGTAGATGAGAACAATACACTGATCATATAGGGAGGTGAAGTAAAGCGTATAGAACCTTTAACACTGGTTAAAACAAACCATTAAATCCCCACTGAAATTTGTTTTTTAGCACAATAGGAAAAGTTCCAGAAAGTCACAGGTAGTTAGCTGCTTTGGTTCGGATTTGTATTGAAGGAAACACAACACCTGGGTGCATACAACCATTTTTAATAAATATGTTGCAGCTGGTGGTGCAGTAGTAGTAGACTCAGCCTAATTTTCCTTTAAAGAAACGCATTGGCCACAGCATTACACATGGAGGCTCTGAAACAGACAGCTGATCAATTTTACTGTCTGTAACACGGCTAGCAGTATTCTCTCAGACCCGCTGTGTTGGGATGATGTCCAGTATTCGATTAGAAACTATAAAGATTCGAAATTCAATAGGTTGCACCACTGCTACACTTTAACTAACTACAGTAATAATAGGTTTAATAGGCTGGGTGTAACAGCATGTGCTCTTGGTGGTTATAACTTAGGGAAGGGAGTCATAAGATGATAAGAGATAAAGAAACCAATAAACTCACCGCATTACTTGAACCACATTATGTAGTCAAGATGAAGGTAATAAATCTTGGTCATGAGAACGCTGTTGTTTACAAAACTGACAGCTGAGATTATAGAAACTGTAGGATTCAGATGATTAATATGTTTTCCAATGTGTAATTCAACCGAATCAAACTTTTTTCCAGTTTAATTCTAGATCTGTACATTTTATTATTCATTCTTATTGAGTAAAAAATGTTAGAAATTATTTTAGTAGACTCATTGAGTCCACCAAGACATCAGGATTATTTTTTAAGGGTCACATGATCACCTTTTCCAGCTCTGATTTACTGTGATTTTTGCACTATTGTGTTCAGAAACGTAGATGGTCCCTATACAGGCCTCTCTCCTGGCATCTACTCCCTCCTCTTTTTCTCCTGTCCATCCCTTTATTGTGCATTCCCCTTCTGTGGAGCCTCTCTGGATCCCATCATGGTCTGTTCTGTTCATCCCACATGTGAAGGGTCAGCGCATACCCCACAAAAATAAACAAGTCTCTCAGTGTGGGGACCTTTGTGTATGTCCACACCCCCCTACCCTCTTCCTCTCTCGCGCTCTCTTACTTGTGCCCTATAGATGAGAACTGGCTCCATTCACAGCGCCTCCCTCCCCCCTGGAGTGGACTTCTCAGGGCCCTAACAGTGCAATTCTTTGCCTTATTGCTCCAGCTCCTCCATAGAGAAGGGCCTCGTCAAAGCATTTGAAAGGACACAGAAGGAAATGAACTGGCTTTGTGCTTAAACACATTGACATATAGGCAAGATCACGTGGTGAAGCATGTGGGGCAAGCCTTTTATTAGAGAAAAGGGCAGAATGTGTCAAATATATTGCTATGTCCTCTTGGAGGCCATCTTGTAAGGAAAACGCCAGGACGTGTTTAGAAATTAAGCATTTTTCCATGAGTTTGCCCCTGCTGGCTGTCATCCAGCTTAATCCACATTGTGTTCCGACTTCCTACCAACCAAAGCAGGTTTCTCAAGCTCATCTCCACTTCATGTTTAATCTCCCCCTGCTCTTTCATCAGGACCACACCATGTGTTGATTCTAAAGAAATGAAGCGAGCACCTCATTTCGAGCTAGAATGAGCCAGAAAAAGCTTTTGTCTGCTGAAGGAATGCCCCTAAGACAGAGGGGAACACTTTTGGTCTGACTTGCTATACTGGGGCTGAAGAACACCATGGCAACGCAAGCAGAAGGTCTGCTGGATCACATAATGCTGCTACAATACAGCAGTGCCGGGTTTGTCATTCCAGTCAGGCCTGACCCAAATTACAACATCCTGGGAAAATGTGGTCCACTTCTACCAGCTTACGTGCACACAGTGACTTATTTGGGCTTGCACATTTTTTGGCTGATAGCAATAATAAACAAAACATATGGATGTTTGAAGTCTAATCACTGAGGAAACGGCCCTGTTAATGATTTAACACCACACTCCATAGCCCATGGCTGCTGGATTATTGGGTCTTTCTGATTGTTTACCCTATGTCTACAAGCCACTTTTCCATCTGCTGTTATAATTCTCAGCATTTAAGCTTAATAATCCTTTATATTTCCATATGTTTATTATCTTGTATCAACAGCCTCAAGGGAAAATCAGCTTAAAATGGGAAGAACAACAAAAAGCGATTAAGGACCATGTCTACAAAGCAACCATATTTCACCAAAAGGCAGAATGTCAGGACAGAAATGTAGAAATGCAAAACAGTATTGTTGGCACATAATACACTTTAGGTTAGTACATTTCGCAATTTCCCAACAAGTTATCTTTTGTTTGTGACTTTTAAAGGAAACCTAATTGAAAAATCCCAAACACATCATGAAGTCCAACAGATTTATAAACAGACACCAAACAGCCTGGAAACTTGTGCAAATGAGTCTTGCAGAACTGCAGTTGAACTCAGAACTTGCCAGCTGCTTAAGAAATAACCTCAACATCACATTACACCCTCTCAACAACATGCCTATACCAGTTTGTGTGCACCTTGAAAGGAAGAAGCCACTTACTTTGCTCTGGAGGTCTGGTAGTTGTATGTTACGGCTTAGAGCAAAAGTTTCTCTAGGCTCTTTTCGTCTGCACCTCTGCCTTGCTGCCCTGCTCTCCAATACTATTTCTTTTTGTGGGCTGAGCATACGATAGCTGTGTAGACTTTGTATGTGTGTGTGTGTTGTATGGGTAAAGGGGAGGATGATGGGTGGGGTGTTGATCACTGAGTTTCCTGACTCGTGATCAGGGGCTCATTACCCCCAAGGTCACTCCAGGGACGCCCTGCCTGGCACTTACTGAGATCCCAGAGAGAAGATGTGAAGTGGAGGATGCGAGGGTGACAGAGAGAGAGAGGGGTGGGGGGGAATGGATGCATCCACTGACAGAAGTGAGACAATGAGCAAATTTGATCCAAATGCCAACAGAGAGGCACATATTCAGGGAGAACAAGCAAACACAACAACAACAACAAAATGCAGCTGCGTGAGCTCACAGCGCAGCCAAGCTGGGACCAGTACGCCAGGAAAAGCGCAGTTACGTAAGATATCGTGTTGACCCATGGAACAGTGAGTGCAAAGCAATCAATACAATATCAATAAAAAAGCAGCTAGGGGGTGGCTTTGTTTTTCAGTGTTTTGTATGGACTAACAACAACAAAAACACATTTATTCTGTTTTGTAAATGAGTTTTATAGTTTTATAAGTGTTTTTTTAGTGGTGAAACTGTGAAAAAACTTTTGTTTTTCAGGTTATTTCTCTTATATGCTTTGTTTCCATCAGACAAATAGGAAAGGTAAACAAATATTTCAGTGTTTCTTATTGGCACACTTTGTTTTTAAGACACTGATGCAAACCATTGCACATGTAATGCCATTAATAATGACAGATGCTGGGTTTATGGATTTCTGAGGTCCCTAATAAAGCAGCTTTTACTGAAGCTCTGCCCCCTAACAAAGGTTCATTTGGAAACTGTCTTGCATCCTGTCTTTTCGCTGAGTTCTTCCTTGTGAGTAAAAGTGAGTCCTATGTTGACTCTAGTCGTATCTCTTGCTCTATCACTCTCTCGCTTTGTTTTCTTTCCCTTTGCCATTTTATCAAACAATCAGCATCTTCCCTCTGTGCAGGCCAGCTCTTCTGCTTGGCAGCACATCCGATAAGACACCAGTCTCCCAGCTCACTCCATCCCAGTTCAGCCTATCACAACAAACAAACAAAATTATTAACAAAACACGATCATATGAAAACATTTCCCGCCCAGCTTTTCTTACAGCTCAGAAATGAAGAATTCAAACATGATCTGGAAAACAAAGTATTTGTACAGTCCTCATTGAATGTCTTTCTACCTTTAATTACATCCACTCAATTAGCCAATCATGACTGAGCATGCCCACACACCCCACAATAGAGCTGCATCCAATAACAAAACAATCCTCATGAGACACTTTCTGAAAGGTAATGACACTGATATTATGAATATGAAGCGGGTTCTGTCGTAATGTGACAGATTGGCTTAATTAGGCTTGTCCTGCTGCATTTCCATATAAGGGTCAAGATTTGAACAACTACAGAAAATAGGTGAGATGCACTCAGGAAAAGGACATTTGCTTTGCAACGAGCCCGACTGGAAACTTCGAGACTGCTTTGATACAACTGTGTGACCCTTACAGTACTTGTAATAATCAAACGATCGCTTAAAATTCTCAAGGAAATTGTCAATGTGAAGACTTTCCTCCATGGCCTGCTTCACGCCTTGCCCAGAGAGACAAGAGCTATTAGCCCTACTATTTACCGCAGGTTCTTCTCTGCTACAACACTACAGTCCACTGGTTGACTTTCTTCTTGGGAGAGTTCCAGAGGTTGTTGAAAGACAAGTGGAGTATTGGATCCAAGTGCACCGACGGAGGCTTCAGATAGCTTCTGAGAACTATTCAAGAGCCCTGTTTATATGATAAACATTAGCAATCTTTGGGACCAATGGTCTACCTTTTAAAATTGCAGCCATAAAGGTCGGTCTAACGTTCATGATGTCTGGTGCCCAGTTGTCTAGATGGTGGTGAAAGCTTCTAGTGCAGGGGGTTCAGTGTACAGTGGTCCCTCGCTATAACGCAGTTCCCCTTTCGCAGCCTCGCAGTTTCATGGATTTTTTTTTTGTTTGTTTGTTTGTTTGTTTTTTTGTTGTTGTTTTTTGTGCAGTTTTGCATGCTTTGTTTTTACAGCGCATTGTTTTCTGTGTTCTGACTGGATTCTTATTTTTCTTTCATATTGTTCTATGAAGGTTTGAACTGTGAGGGTGTTTAAACAAGAGAGAAAAGTGTGAAAATGTTAATGCCTGTTTGAGAAAAGTGTAGAAAGTGTGTAGTGAGGGGTTTTACAGCCTTAAAACATCTATAATAATTGTAAAAAATAAAGCTGACTACTCAACAGATTTCGCAGATTTCTCAGACCCGGGAAGCTGCAGAGCAATGACAACATCTTTTGTTTAATGTCTACATGCTTCCACTGGCACGGGTCATAAAGAACAACATTAGTTACCATAGCTATGCAGATGACACACAGACATATATTACAATGTCACCAGGAGACCGAGGCCCCGTACAGGCTCTTGGTAAATGCATTGAGGAGATTAATGACTGGATGTGTCTGAACTTTCTTCAGGTTAAGAAAAACTAAACTGAAGTGATGGTCTTTGGAGCCAAA
>CM047997.1:24732737-24758284 GCA_026261665.1 Melanotaenia duboulayi
AATTGTAACTTTTTTCTTGTTTTATTTAATTTATTTTATTTCTTTCTGTTTGTGTTTTAATGCCCTTGTACTACTTCCTGCACGCTGCTGTAATGTTTAATGTTTTGTGTAAAGCACTTTGAATTTTCTTGTACACGAAATGTGCTATGCAAATAAATTTGCATTGCCTAATGAGTGTCAGTGTGCCATCAAAGTAAGTCAGAGGCACGGAGTTTAAAGGTCAGAAACTGTTGTTATATTGCTTTAAAGCTGCAAGACATTCTTCTTCTTTTCACATATTGACACCTGATGAGAAACCTGCTGTGTCTGGATTTGCTGAGCTGGTAACATAAAAGTCACAGGATGCAAAGCAAAGTGGAAAAGATAAATGAAGTGGAAAAAAGTACACTTCACTATAGTATTGTTCAAACCTTAATCAAGTACGTATTCTTTGGAGGAAAAAGGAAGTCAAAATAAAGACCATGAGGAAAAGAAAATGAAGTGAGAAACAGGAGGGCCTATCATCTTTGTTCCCTCAGACCTATTTACAAGCAGAGCAGTGCCCTGTTCATCTCAAAGTGAGACTGAGGGGGCCGTATGTGATGAGGAGCTATTGGAGCTAGCTAGGATGCTATTTTTACACAGGTTGACATAATTAATTAGATGGCTGAAGATTGCTTTCATTACCATGGTGGTACAGTACAGCCGTTCCCCACCGTGAATTTATATTTGTGTTAATAAGAAAGTGTTTTTGGAGGCAGACTGAGCCTTTTGAGTCCTCATATAGAGAACAGATATAGAGAGAAACAGAGAAACTGTCATCCAGAAAGGGCCCATCTGCAAGGACAAACCCCATTAAGAATATTAAAAACCACCACAGCTTTTATCAGAACTGTACTCAAAATGTGCCACAAAAGTTTTAGGCCCCAACAATCACAAAAGAAATGTAGAGAAATCCTGGAGAGACTGCTGAACCTCTGAGCCGTACATTGAAGACAACAGTGAAATGTCCATATAATATAAACTAGCCTCTAAAACCTGAAACAGAACAGAAAATAGAGGACTTCGCATACAATATATTTTTGAATGTTGCATTAAGAGTGATGCTATGCATCATCTTTTTATCTGTGGCATTGTTAACAATGTGGGCCACTACAGGGCATTACGTATCATCAGGCTGTAAAAAGTAGATTTGTTAAGTTGATCCAAAGTCTGTTCATCCTTGGGTCTTCCCTCCTCTCATGTTTCTGGCCATAGATTGTTTTAGAGGGACCTTTGTCAATTAGTGGAGGATCCTCTCGATGTGTTTTGGAGCAGCAGATGGCTGGAGATGACCACAAAGAGCAAAATGGTCACTCTGCCACAGCTGTGCAAGAACTGACTGACAGATTACAGCACACACAATCAATAAAGTTTGCCATTAGTTCTGTCCACACAGCCCTGCATCCTGATGTCAGACTGCCTCTGGAAACTCTCTGAAGTCCACAAAGAGGAATGGCTCTGTATATTGCATTATAGAGCTGTCTTTCCAGGCTTGGCTTATTGATTAAGTGTCTGGGATGGGTTGATTCTGTATTATATCAAATTGCTTCCTAGCACCAAAAAGCCCTTCTTTAGATGTGATAACCCGCAGTGACGGACTGTTGTCAAAGTGCTGTTCAGTCATCCACAATGCTGTGTTACACAAATACAACTTTTAAAGACTTGGACAGCATGACTGAGGCCCAGATCTATCCAAACATAAGCAGTAACCAAGGGTGAGGCCAGAGGGGTGGTACAGGCATCTCTAAAATCTGACTTGGCCCTGAAACACCAAGATGAATAAACCTGAGTATCCCTCAGATGTACAAATTCACGTTGTCCTTGGGAAAATGTACTTATATGATGATCTTGATCATGAAGCTGCTTCTATAAAGCATCATCTCACCAACTCTTTATGTGGGTGATAATATTTATCTGTCCAAACAGTTTAAAGCTCATGAAGAGGATGTAAACGTTATAAAAACCACCAGCCGAGCAAAGTTAAATGGTCACTAATGCTGAAGAAGAGCAGTGACACACCTCTGCACTGCAGGATTATCCCAGGTAAACAATTACTGATTCAAAAATAAAATAATTAACTTTACTTTTAACAATAAAGGTCTACTTTTGATTTAAAATTCAGTTCTTTATTTCCTAAGAACATTTTTATTTTTGCTGGTGACTTTTCTCTTTTCCTGGTCTGGTCCCCCCCCCCCATCAAAACTTCTCCAGACCTCTGACAACAACTCGTAGTCACTTTCAAGTCAAGTAACACTTGAGATGACACAAAGTTTAATCTGAACTTCCTTCAAATCCTTGAGGGCAAATTAAATCTATCCATATTCTTTCTACATGAATATTTTCCTTCCAAGGTTGGATTTTGAATTAATGGATATTCTTTCCACAAGGTCAGGTTCTCCCTGTGTTTTTAAGAAAGAGTTCACCCTTTCTTGGTATCGACCTTGTTAAGAAGAAAAAAATACAACTATACACTGAAGATGAAATTACATGAATTACACAACTTTATGTTTTCTTGTTTATTTCTACTGTTCAGGCAAAACTGATGTTTTTTCCTGTCCTTGTTGAGGCTTGAGGAAGTCTTACAGCAGTCAAACCCAACAACCCAGAAGGTCAATAACTTTCTGATTACTTTGGTGTGAAGACTGAAGTCTGAAAATCAGCTTCACAGCTGTACAGCTTTTTTCCTGGGAGATGTAGAAAAAAACCAAATGAAAAAGGGATTTAAAAAAAAGGTAAAGGGTTGAGACTCGATTCTACTAAATTCAAGAAGCTGTCGCTCACTGACAGGTTTTCAAACTTGAAGTTTAGAAGTATGAAGAGTCTTGCTCTTTAAACACCTTTCAGCTGTCATGAACTGAAAGCTAGTGAGGAAAGTGAGGAAAGAGGTGCTAAGTTGTGGAGGGAAAAGGCTGAAATTGATGGGCAATAGGCCAGTAGCAAAATACTGGATTAGTTAGTAAGAAGGTGCATCTACCCTAGAAAGATCCTCATCCAAAGCTGAAATGAAAGCAAAAACTTGTGATAAAAGGTATTGATTTTTGGACAAGAACAAGCTGATGAACAGCACTGAGAGATTTTCAGGATCACTTGAGAGCACACATATTCAGATGATATCTAAAGGCAATATGTTTTCAGAACTTCAGAACAGAAGACACGAAGAGAAAATGGAGAAAATCCAGCTTTCTAACCACCAAAGTATGTCTGTGGGCTCTTTTCCTAACAATTATTCTGTACTTTAGTCCATTACACCTTGGAGTAGCCCAGCCTGAAAAGGTGGTGGGCTGCACCACTGCAGCTCCATAAATGAAGCGTCGTGTTGCACCGTTGGGATTTCCAGCATCAGCCCCAGTGATGGTCAGTAATTAGTATGACTCATACCCACCCGCTGATAAAGCTTTATACTATTCCACTCCTCCGGTCTCACACTCAGCTCATTCATAATAGATATAATCTATTTGCCTCCCCTTCAGCCCTGTATTTATACCCCTTAGAGGAGCTTTTCCGATGATGTCACTCACGTCAAATAAATAAATCCTCAATGGCCTTTTCCTGAAGTTGGTTTTCTTTTGTTCCAAATGCACAAAGAGAGCCCACCAACCAGTTTACAAAGATGTAATGGAGTAAGAGTGAAATATGATCTTAATATTACATCTAACAGCTCCCTCATTAGTTTCCCTCAGTCTTAACTGGCTGCTGTCAACATGAGTTGAAACTGGGCCGTGAAAAAAGCCCTGGTTAAGCTCCCCTAACCCTTTCCGATGAATAGATGTCCACCGGCAGCCCAATAAGAGGGCGGCGATGACTGGACCTGTCTGTGGTGAGAGTCTGATGAAACCAAATGAAATCAGCCCGTCGAAGTCAGGCATTGCATTTTAAGCACAGCTCCAAAGACTATGCCCCTTCGTCTCATCATTCCCCGACACAAACACAGCAAAAGTCAGATGAGACTGCCAAGAAATGGTGGAAAAGTAATTTATCCACACCCTTTTTGTATGTATTCAATTTGTTCAACATGTCTGGAAGGAAATGGAGATGGAATTTATGACTGTAAGAGAAAGAGAGGAAAAAGTTGTGGTTCAGAACATCTAAAGAAAAGAATTTGGTTGTAAGACAATCACGCTTGGCATTTTGCAAGCTCATACTAACGTATTCGTGGGTCGGGGGCAGTTTCGTTTATCATACGAAAACTCTGCATCAAATAAAACAACAACAAATGTCTGGACAGCCTCAGTCACAGAGTGTATCATGCTAGGCTTCAAATCATGTCAAACACAGGACAAAACACACACACACACACACACACACACACACACTGAACATTTGTGGGGCCATGACTGTCTTTTACATCAGAGTCCTGTCAAGCACTGAATCCAGAGGTCTAAAGTGCTCCTAATGAAACAAGACAAGTTTAGATATTTGACCTCAATCACAAGTTTGTTTAAAGGGGCTTCAAAGTGAATAATTAACCCTACTAAAACCTCTTTTCTTTAATTCAAACAAGTCTGTCACACATGAATGCTGTTCTACACAAACAACAACCTGGTGAAACTTTGATTTCTCACAAATTCAGATCACTTCAGTCCAGCTTTATTAGTATCACACCAGAACGTCAACCCAGGGAACGTAACAGACAAATCAGTTCAAGCCAAATCCTGATAAATAAGAGCTTAGTTAAGCAAAATCAACAAACTGCATTGACATTCCAACCATGGATTGTGACATGTCTGTAGATTTATCCATTACAAACTTGTTTTTGCTGAAACTGGACTGTTTACATACAGATTTAAAGCTCCAAACAATCTCTCTCAGCTCTCAGCTGCCCAGCTTTTTCAGTACAGTCCACCTATGTAGACCACGGTTGTCGGATCTTTGGAAGGATCTACAATGTTAGCCTGCTGAATCCTGAACCCACAACCAGGTTTTATGTTGAGTAACGTGCATTGACCTTGGATACACCAGCTGTCCTGCCAAGGGGGCACCGAAGGTCGCAGAGGGCTTCCAAAGCTTTGGTGGCACTTCGATTGTTAAATTAACACATGTTGATTAAAATGAAAGTAACACATAAATGAATAGTAACAGATTAAAAGGGTGGGACTTTATAGTTCTGTGCTAAACAGATTCTTAAATCTTACTTTACAGATCAAAACTACTTTCTTTCATTTGGAAATGAATAATCTTGGACCCCTATTGTTCAATATCTACATGGTTCCCCTCGTCCAGAATCAGAACAACAAGGTTACAGGTCAGTGCTCAACTTGACTCCATGAAGATAAGACTATAGACTGAGCCAGAAATGTGGGTGTAATTTTGGACTCTGACTTCAGTTTTAACAGTCACATGAAGACCATGAGTAAATCAGCCTACAACCACCTTTAAAACATGACAAGAATCAACAGATTTCTATAAAAGCAAGACAGAAAACTTGTCCATGCATTTCTTTTCAGTAGGTTAAATTATTGTAATAATGTCTTTACAAAAAGGTCTCAGTAAAAATAAATTAATTAATTTAAAAAGAAAAAAAGCTCACCCAAAACGTTGATTGTAACGACCATATTACACCAGTGCTTAAATCACTAAACAGATAGACTTTATGGTCTCGTGCTTAAATACATCTCAGATTTGCTCATTGGTGTTGAAGCATGCAGGAACTGGTTTCCTCAATATGCACAGGGTCAAAACTAAGCAAGGAGACGCTGCGTTTTAGTGTATCTGCTTCCCCACCTGTGGAACAAACGTCCTGCACACCTGAGATACTTGTTAAAACTTTATTGTTTACTGCGGACTTCCTGACAATTTAAAGTTTATTTTAATTTTAACCTTTTTTATTAACTTTTTATTGCTGATCCTAAAAACGCACTTTTCTGGATTCTATTTGACATTTCATACTTTTTTTTTTTTTACTTGTTTTTAATTTAGCATGTATTTTATTTTATTGCATCTTTTTAGACTTTGAATTGTCTTGTGTATGAATTGTGCTTTTAAAAATAAATTTGTCTTGTTTTGTCTAGGGTTATTTGTTTGTGTGAAGCTGAGTGATTGCAGCAAAGTTGGAGCTGGATGAAGGTGACTGACAATGTTTTTTATGTAATCACAAAATGCTGCAATGTACAAGGGAAATTCTTTTCTACTGTTTGACCTTAATGTCTCAGACATCAGGCTCTCTGCAGGGATTCCCCAGCTTAAAGTCTCTGTAATAATAGTACCAGCATTTCCAGGAACTTGGAGGCTTAAATCAACCTCCCCACCGATGCCAAGGTTACCCTGGTTCTTCTGCAAGGTATAATTGATAGAGGACAGAGCACTTGAAAATCTGGGGGGATTAAGAAAATGTGTAAGTTCTGTCTTACTATAATAAACATTTATTTTACATCTTTGCATTAGTTTTTCTATTTAATGAAACTGCATTCAGTATGAATGTTTTACTTCTTTTGGGTCCAGTTAGACATATAGTATGTATATTTCCTTAACGTTCTTTACAAACTTGTGTTTTGAAGTTTTATTTTGCTGAAAAAAACTAGATAGACTTTGTGTAAACATAAGTAAATGGGATCTGATATGGAATGTGAGAAATAAACAATATCTGTGTATGACTGTAGACTATTATATGAAAATGGGAGTAGTTACAGATTTCTAACCACGCCCCCTCCCGCCTTAAAAAAAAAAACTAATACAGAGGACGACAGAAGTATAATTCCTCCAAAAAGGAAGATAGCTTACAGTGATAAATATCTTTATAATGTGTTTTCCAGCCTACCAGTGAAAGACCAGTGATTCAAACTCGATCCAAACTTCACTGTAGGTTCCAGCAATCTTTAGAATAAATACCTGAAAGTATGAAAGGTGAAAAAGATACCAGGCCCTGAGAGAACCCACACATATATGGGGAGAACATGCAAACTCCACACAGAAAGGCCAGCTAAGGCTCAAACCAGGAGCCTTCTCGCTCTGCGGTATCGGGTATAACCAGCACAGCCCTGTCTCTTTCTGAGAATGGTCTCTTTCCTCGCTGCCATGTTTGTTGCTCTTGTATATTGCTTTTGAAACTGACATTGAAACTTAGAGGTGAACTCTGAATTCTGCACTGCCTTCTAGTGCAGCAGCTCCTAACTATTTTCCTTGAGGTACCAAAGGCAACTACCAAAAGACCACGGACTCCTTAACCCCCCTGGTATTTGTCAAACACGTTTCCTTAGTGAAATAGTATCAAGGTTGGTATCATGGGCATGAACTACTCGAATATCATAGCTCCAACAGCTCGCTGGCCTCACTAAACCACAGTACATGGATGAAAACTGATTGGAAGGACAAGCTGTGAAGTAAAGTAACTTTAGTCTCCCATTAGGGAAATTAATCTGCAGCCAGGATGACAAACAACAACATAGGCATGATCCCACAGACTATTACAAATGAAATATGTATAATAAAATGGACAAAAAATATACAATACATTCATAAAACAGATGTAAAACACCAATAAACCAAAATAAACAGAACAATCTATGAGTTGCAGTACTAGATCCTCATGATAGGCATCAAATTTAACCTACAGCTTTAAAGGCAGAGGGGAGGAAAGAGAACTTGAATCTGTTTGTCCTGACAGGCATCTTCACCCAACAACTAGACGGTAGTAATACAAATCCTGACTGGAGCGATGATTACGACACCCTGAGATGGCTGAAGCTTTCCTACGTACCTGTCTGCTGTAGAAATCAGAGGGCTGCTCCTGAATCGTCCCAGAAACCATACTACTCTACGTTTTATCTGCTACCATCAGGTTTCCATAGCAACAATACAAAACATAGAATCAGATTTAATAAAACTTCTATGAAAGTAGTCATCATTGTTCTAGAAACAGGAAGTCTCTGTGGGACTTTTATAGAGGATAAACTTGTCAATCATAACCTCCAAATATTTATGGGAGTCCACCAGTTCATGTCAGCACATTTAATGCTGGTCAAAAGAGGACATGAAGTGGACTTCCTGAAACATTAACATGTCCTTGGTTTTATGTTCAACTGACTCATCACATCAACATCTATAAAGTCCAAAACAGGCCCATGATGTTGTTCATCCTCATTAAGAAGCTCACAATAACCGAGTTATTAGCAAATTTTGGGACGTGTCTATTTAAATGTTTCCTTTAACAGCCGTTTGTACAAAGAATATAGAGTAAGAGCAGAGAGAGGGGAGAACCAGGAAGAGGGTAGCATTAACTCTCACACACTGAACTCAAAAAGGCTGGAGTCCAGTCAACAAGATGAAGTTCTAGTTTTACAAGACTAACAATCTTTCCTGCCAAAAGACAGGGCTGAATAGTATTTACAGCTGAGGAAAAGTCTACAAACGGTAGTCTGGCATGATCTTTCCATGTGGCCGATAAAAAATGTAACAGTAATCAAAGCATCTTCTACTTGCCCTGTAGGCAAATTGTAATGGATCCAGTTGAGCTTCCACCTGATAAAATTCCATTTTTAATGAGTTTCTCAAAAGTCTTTATAACTAGAGATGTAAACGCTGCTGGCCTAGAACCATTTTTTGTCTTGGCAACTGGAACAATAATGGAGTGCTTCTATACTTAAGGCACTCTCTGTCGCGGCAAAGATAAAGAGAAAATAAAATGAAAAATGCTCAACGGTTCAGCACAGGTAGAAAGAACCCGACCACAGATATTATCAGGACCAGGACTCTTCCTGCTTTCTGGTTTTCCAAAGAGCAAATCAGAAGGGGCTCTAGTATTAATCTGTAACTTATTGATAGATGAAAATATTAATGAATTCATCTGCCAATTGCTTGTTAGAATTATAACCCACAGGCTTGTGGTATTTAAATTACATCTATTTTCAGACTCAGACATGATTTTCAAACCCTTCCAGACAACAACCCTGGTCAGCTTCAATTTTGTCTCAATATTTAAGTTTAACCTTCTTAATTTCACTCCTAATGTCTTTCATAATGTCTTTAACTTTGATAAGAATACTCTCCTTAAAAGCCTTGCTCTTTTCATAAATCAGACCCTTCAGGCTTGTTGTTAGGAAAAAGCTTAACAACCTAAGAGGGAAAGACATTGTCTCTGCAGAAGGAAACGTAGCAACAAACAGCATCGGTGAGCTCATCTAAATTGTCGGTGGAATCAGTGAACAATCTGTAAAGTGCCTTCTCATTTCAAACTATAATCTGTACTGTATGTACCTTCTGCCAGCTCACACAGGTTGAAGGTGCACGTTGTTATGATCAGAACATCCACGAGGAAGGCCAGAGACAGATCGGTGTGCATGCTTTATGGAGCCATGACACAGGTCCAGAGTTTTTAAGACAAGTAGGGCAGCTGACATGCTGTCTGCACGGCAGGGTGAATGAAGTCTCTCATTATTAGATCGGGAGCATCAGAGGAGATAGGCTGAAGAAACTGTATCACTGAATATGGTGTTTGTTGTGAATTCCACAACTTCAGCTGTGGCCTACTGAGTAGCTTTTTTTTTTTCTTTGACTATGGATACAAGCTTTAAAGTACTATTGTAAACCACATATTGATGACCCTCATTTATTCGTTGTGGAACCTGGTTTAAAACAGAAGTGTTTTCAGACTCCCAGAAAGCAGCTCCAATGTAAGCGAAACTTTCAAATGATAGAAAACTTGTGGATACAACTCAGCTTGTCTCTGTGGAACGGTCAAAGTGTAAAACTGAACTAGTTAGACTTCCTTCCCATTCCTTTTTATAGTTAATCATAGTTTTGTATTCTTTGTTGTGCACAGAACGGAAGAGAAACGGAAACTCCACAAGCACAGGCGGCCGAACAGGGAAACAGAGGAGGTGTGCAGAAACAGGGCACAAGCAGACCAAGCAGAGGCAGAGGAGGTGAATCTTGCTGGAGACGACAGCAACAAGTCAACTACGGATCAGAGTGACGCTGGAGGCAGCTGGAGGGATTTCAGACAAGACCAAAAAGAAACGGAGCAGCACAATAAACACTGGAGTGTACAGGGATGTTGACACATCACAAACTGTTGTGTGGGTGGACTGCAGGTTGTCGAGCAGACAGAGACGTAGACACCTGGGGGCTTCGGGGGGGACACACTCCTGTTCTGGCTGCAGCAGACTTTCCCACCAGGAGGAGTGGAGCAGTTCATATAGGGTTGCATCATTCATTTTATTATTAATATGAACATTTGAAGACTGTTTTAAGGGTGAAAGAAACTGCCTAACCAAGAGACTGACAATAAAAAAAACTTGATCAGGAGATTGTCGTTCATTCTTTCAGCAGTGGAAATTTGTGCTGGGACTGAAAACACTGTGTGTGAAATTCCTGGTGTTGTCGGCAGGATATCAGCTCCACTGTTGAGGAGGACGCTGCTCAGAGTTGTACAGTTTGTTATGCCATGGTTTGGGGGGAGCGCCTTGGTACCAAAATTCATTGGGGATTTTTACAACATTTACAGTATGGAGAAACCAGGTAGAGGTCATGTTAATAGCACAAGGACTGATCTTACAGCAACAAGTAGATTTTGTGTTGGGGGTTCTGTAAAGGGAAGTAAAAGGGAGCTGCAGTTGGTCCAACCTGCGGATCAAGACAGTGGGGAAAAGGTTTTAGATATTTCACAAAGACTGTAAAATGACACTGTAAGTGCTTATAAATTAAGACTGAAAGAAACTTTTTCCAGATGGCAGGAATTGGATCAAGGGGGAGATGATGAGGAGGATGACATCCTGCTAGATCAGTTGATGGGGGGTCTTCAGACGTGGCCTGTCTACCGAGAACTGACTGGCTAAATGCAATGAGATAAGGGTATTACCTTCAGCGATGCCTGTAAAGAGGCTCGCACACTGGAACAAGTGCTTAAAGATGCTAATGATGTCTCACTTTCTTAAAGGGGCACTTTTTCTACCCAGGGAGACATGGCCACAACTGATTTGGATCAGCTGAAGGATCACCTACGTGCTGAACTCAACCAGGAGCTCGTTGGTGAGATGAAGGCTCTTGTGGAGCAGATGAAGGCACTCTCAATTAACTTACTAAAGGAACTAAAAGATGGCCTCTCTGATAGAAGAGAAAAGAGTTCTATGTCTGCAGCACAAACCCCACCAATAAAATTAAGGGGGCCCATGGCCAAGGACACCTGCCTACCAGTGGGATACCGAAGGGCGACCCATCTGTCAACGCTGTTCAAACATCTGTTCAAAGCCAGTGTCCCCAGGGAACATTGGGGTAACAGGATTTTTGCCTCGGTATCCTGCTACCTCACCCTGACCTTCTTCCAGCTCCGTGCCTAAACATCTGCCATCTTGGTCCAAGGTGGTCTACCACTCTAAGAAAGCCTCCAATGGTACTTGCCTAACTTTATT
Source organism: Melanotaenia duboulayi (assembly GCA_026261665.1). Taxonomy (NCBI): domain Eukaryota; kingdom Metazoa; phylum Chordata; class Actinopteri; order Atheriniformes; family Melanotaeniidae; genus Melanotaenia; species Melanotaenia duboulayi. The sequence goes on from CM047997.1 coordinate 24,744,101, forward strand.
TTCCAGGTGTTGTCTGAAGAGAGGATGTCTGCGCACCTGTGATTCTGTGACTGCCTGGACTGCCGGCTTGGCATCGACCAGCACTTCACCGGCTCGAACCAAGGTTGCCAAGTCCCAACAGTCATCCCAGAGCTCCACCTCGGTGAGGTCCTGACGGCTGCGGTGAAGGGACACACTGAAGGGACTCCACTCGATTTGGAGCCTCCCTCTCTTCTCCTGCATCCACTGCTGCAGACGCCGCCATCTCTCTTCCTGCAGCTCCTCCCATGAAGGCTTCTGCTTTGCCAGAGCTGGCCCTCGTGTGCTCACCGTGGGGGATTCCATTGTCCGACATGTTCATGTGAACATTTTGCCACAGCTTTGTGCATGAAAAGTCCTCTATGAATAAATTTGATTTGATACACTCATCTATATAATACTAGTATGCTTGGTAAATACTTCTAGTCCACATATTAGTTTACTGAAGTATACTTTAAGTATACTTTTATTAAACTCCTGCACTATATAATCTTGAACATGTACGTTTATAACGGGGTAATACCTTCAAGCAAACATGTGTAGTGAAAAAGAGTCATTCTGCTAAATTAAATGTAAGCATGAGTCAATGACTTGGCCTTATTATGTACTTGGATCAAGATATACTAAGTATTAGTACTTTGTGGCAAAATGTAGTAAAAAGTATACTTAAGTACATGTATAAGCTTCAATATGAATGTATAAGATTTAGTATTAATGTACTTAGTCTCAGACTTTTCAGTAAAAACAAAGTATACTTCACTTTACTATTATATAAAATAAAGTATATAAAATATAGTATATAAAAAGTAAACTTTCAGTATATTGCCTCAGTTTTAGTATAAAATAAGCATACTCGTAGTACACTTGAATAAACTACTTTTTGCTTAGAGTAGCTTTAAATCAACAATCCTATAGGCTCTGTACACTCAAAACTATATCGTTTTCCTGGGCTCTTTGGAGGCCTCTTAAGTCAGGGACACCAGGTTGAGAACCATTATTCTAGTGGATGTATTTCTTATAACAACTATACCTACATAAAGCCTACATTTGGACAATGATGTTTGACAATGTTTGACATGTTTTACACAGACATATTATTTATTTATGTGAAAGGAGCACAAATAAACCCAAATACTGTAAAACATTTCTGTTGACTCCTCAACCTTGTTTATATGTTTTCTTGTAACATCAGCAACTAGCTAGAGTTTACAAATTGAAAGACTAAGTCATACATGGAAAAAAAGAAAGAAAAAGAAAAGAAAACCAGGTAGAATATATAGACCACTGAAGGCAATAAAATTACTGAGGACACAGTAGGTGTGGGACTAAGGGAAAGAAACCTGGACCAAATTGCCCATACATTTGCTAGCATTTATAGTGCACTGCATAGTGAGTCATCCACTTTTTATTACTCTTTCAAACTTCAAAACAGACTCTTCATTGACTATAACGTGACTCCAAGCCCTTTGGCATGTAAAAGTAGTTTATAGTTCATGTACACTACTTTAGGCATACGAAAGGCCTTGTAGAACCCTGGAGAATGCTAATGCTAGCTTGCTCTAGCATTTGCAGTCCTACACCTAGTGAGTATAATAAATATTACTCCTCAGACGAGACTTTCTAGCTTGCTCTAGGTTTGCTAACTCTTACAAACCTGTCATGAAAGCCATTAGTGTCAACTGAAAAGTGCCGTTGCATTAGATGTTTGTTATTCTGATCTTTTTTTTTAGTTGGCCTGATCATCGCACACATAAAACAAGACTGTGAATAAATCTATACCCACACAAACACTTCATAATAGTTGTTTTCATTTTAAATCCAATCATTTTGAAAGCTTCGCCTCTCTCTATATACAAAGTTTAAAGCTCTCATCTATTTAGAGGTGAACAATATTCTATTAAACCCAATTTAATTTTACTAGAAGCCAGTTTTATCAATAAAGCATAAACTTCTGGATGAGTAGTCCCCAAACAAAAACGTAGAGAGATTACCCTCCAGAGATCGCCTGTGGCGTTCCCTGTAAAATATGAGTGACATTTTTTTTCTTTGCTTGTTCCTTGGAACTTAAAGCAAGGTAGTTATAACATCTCTTTGTAAACAAAGCAATTTAAAAAGCAATGATTTCTCCTCTTGTGCCTCCAGGACTTCAGGTGCATTGTTATTCTGGTCTTAATGCAGTGTTTAATCAAAATTTAAAACCACTTTCATATAATTAGTTATTATACAGTCCTGGCCTCAGCAATGTAAGAGTGAAAGTCTATTGACGAGCAAGACAATCACACTAAAAATGAATGAAGCCTGATTTATTAATATGATTATGTTTTACGATGCTTCTGTGGTAATAGGATATTAGACAGTTTCTACTTGTACCAGCCAAACAAACAGAAATCTGATACAGTACAAAGTTCAGTTTACAGATGAATGTTAATGCAAATCAGATAAATCAGTGTCCTCTCCTTTAATCGTGTATGAGCTCGTCAGTGAAAGCCCGCCGTCCTGGCTGGACCGTTACAACGCTGTAGAATTTAATTTATGACTGACAATTAATCTGAACAAGCCAAAACACTCCACAGCATGGCTGCTGGAGCGTGACGGCATTGGTAAAAAACTGCTCTCACCCTGATTTGTGTCCAAGCCGACAGTCTGGCCTCCTTCTCTCTGCATTTATCTGCCGCCCTACGCTTCCCCCAAAAAACTCATTTAATTTTGTGTTCCCAGTATGGCCTGTGTATATTCTCATTAATGTCTTTTCAATCATGTTATATAGAGCAGAGGCAAGGTTATTAAGTGCCGTTCAAAAAAATGCTTGAAGTGAACAAAAGGAAATGTATTGATCCTTCTGCAGATGATCTGGGTGATTATAGAAAGTTTGAACTTGGAGGAACATTGGAAAGCACAGCAAAACGAATGGCTCAAAGTTGGTCTGCTCAAAGAATTTTATTCTCTGTATTGTTGGGATTATAGATTTTCACCCTCCCCAGTAGTGAAGCAAACACTGCCACCATATTTCATTTCTGTTTTTCTAATGGTGACTTTCAGCTGTCGAACCAGCACAGAGTCCCATAAGGTGAAAAAATAACTTGCACAGATCTCCGTTGCCAGGAGCACAAAAGCTTTGAGGCCCACTAACGAAGGAATTACTGTGAAAAAAACTACATAGACACAGAGAGAGAAAGTGACTTATCATTTTGCCAGTTTTGTCATTCAACAGAGTTCTGCTCTCTAGCTCAAAGCGTCTTGGTGTTCCCTGCAGTCACCTTTAACAATAGGATTAGTGCCAAGCTCTGTAGCTAAAAAGGCAGAAGAAAGGAGGATAAAAACTGCCTGAGATCGCAGCTATCACTGATGGAGCCTGAGCCCCTGAGGGAGCACTTGTCTTTCTGTTTGATTTGTTTTTCTGTCATCTAGTCTGAAGCCAGTGGGCTGCGGTCTGTTTGCTTGGCACTGGCACAGCCCTTTTATCTGCCGATTGAGAGGCAGAAGTAAGGCGAATAGCTCTGTGACCAAGTGCTGAACCTTCCTCATCCTTTCCTAAGATGGACAGCAGATATAAAAAAAAAGAAAAGAGCAGCAGACCTGAGGACCTCGGGATTGGCTGCAACTGACCTGATATTACTGACAATCCTCCCATCATTCCTGTGATGAAGTGGGAGTATTTTACCACACAGACATCCAGTTTTGTGTGATAGAGCTTGTTTTTGTTGTTGCTTGCATCAGAATACTTTGTGAAGATACTTTTGGCACTTCAGTGAATTTATACGGGAGTCAGTATCATCATAATAAAATATCTCTGCTTCACCCTAGATGATAGTCCAGCAGTCAGTGTTTGGAAGGGCTTGCAACCCTAATCGATGAGAAAATAAATTACCACTGGCAGCCGTGGCGGAAGGCTGAGGACAGAGATTGAGCCACAGCTGCAGTTCAACAAAAAAGTTAGCAAGAAAATGTTGAGGAAACACTTGCAGTAATAAGACAGCATCTGGTTGATAGGAGCCATATGCAAAAGGTATGATTTGTCTCGATATTTCGTCTCACTTTTTCAGGGGATTTAGTGAGATAGCTAAAGTGCTTGTGATTGGCACTGGGCCCTTCTGCCTCATTTCTTCAGTTGCAGGCTTCTCTCCGAATCAGCCAAGCGTGTAAACACACATCAGCTTAGCGGGCGCTGGTCCTGCCCTTTGCAGGTGCTCACTGTCAGCCCAGGAGGGGGTAAAGTAAATAGGTCCTTATGACAACACAGCTCCAACCATCTGCAATCAGCACTCTGCAGACTGACGCTTTCATGTTTGTCCTTAGTTACTCGCACTATACAAAATCATCATCATGTGACATACATGATTGGAAAACAGAAACAGCAGGGATTCGTCCCGACCTGTTAGGCTTTTTTTTATTATTTGTTTTGTTTTTTTAATTAGATGTGTGGTGTCTACCTGCAGTTCTGATTTACAGAGTTTGAAAAAGCCATTTTTAAAAAAGTCATCAGTCTTTATTAAATGTTTTCATTTGTTTGATGGTAAGAAATGTGTTTATGAGCTCAGTGAAGTTGAGAGGAACAGAAAACACAACAGAAGAAGAAGATGAATTTTATAAACTAATAAACAGAAAATACAACATGTCAGACATAAACAACAACAAAAAAAATCCACATACAAAGCTCCACAATTCAGAGTTCAGAGCAGAACATGAAACGTTTCATAAAAGAAGTAAAGAAGCAAAATAAAACATGAAAACACAACATATCCGACTGGTTTCCCTGCCTGCGCTGGCTCAGTGGAACCAAACCCTCCGTGATGCTGTCAGGGTCTGTGGGTGTTTTTTATATTTAGTTTTGCATTGTGTGTTCCATTTTCATGTCCCTTTGTTCTCTTCGTTTCTTCTTCTTCTTATAATAAGATGGTCTTTGTGATGCTCTTTGTTCTTTCCTAGTTCAGTCACTTTTTGCTTTGTTCTGTGTTTCCAGTTAACCTTGTTTTTATCTCTAAGTATTTGTTGTGTTTTGGCTTTTGTATTAGATTTGGATCTTGATTTTCAGATGTTTGTTTGCCTGTCTGTTATTCAGTTTATTTCTTTTCCTCTGAAGCATCATTTTTAAATTTCATACTTCTGCAGTCGTACAGTGACACATTTATTCATTAATCTTATTTAATTTCTTTCTATTATTCCATGAAAATATTTGTATGATCATTTTATATTTATATGACTATTCTTTTAAAAATAGTTATATAGTTTTCTCTATTTCCTGTTTATTATGAGATAAACTTGGTAACTATAATCTATATATTTAGTTTTATCTTCAGTGGGTGGCTGTGTATGACTCACTAATGTGCACTGAAATTAGAGATGTTTCATTCGTGAACAAACCACATCTAAGAGCCAATTCTTCGTAATGAAGAGCCAACAGCGTCATGAAAACCAGGGGCTGAGCTAGAGGAGGGGCCGGGGTGGCCCTGGCCACCTCTGAAATCTGATTAGACACCCCAGGTGCCACCTCAGGTGATTGACAGGTTACTAGGGAAGGTGGACAGAGAGGTCTTTTCAGACAGCATGGATCACCAGTATCACTAGTTTTCTAGTTAGTCATTCTTCAAGAATATTGACTCCTGGCTGCATGTTGTTAGAAGAAATTTTATCCTACTAATGTTACAGTATGTAAGGCTAACCTGATGTTAGCATGAAGCTACGTAGCAGTACTAATATAGTTATATGCTAGCACTAGATTAGTACCTTAATACCTCAATATCCAAGTTAACACTGACTAAGCTAGCGCTACATAACCTAGTTTGTTTAAACAGAAGGCTAGCAAGGCTGCTGGTTGGTTTTAAAGCAGCTACGGCTTGAAAATGTGGGGAAAAGTAGCCTGTAATCAGCCTTAATATACATAAGAAGGTATAAGAATGTGGAGAAAGGGATATTTCTGACTTTTTTTTGTAAGGACAAAGATCAGGTAGAGACAGACCCTAATGTCTCCACCGTGGCTGGATTCTCCGGTTCAATTGTTCACACGAGAATTGCAACATCACGCAATAGTTGGAGCACTTATGGGCATTTAAAGAGACTAATAAACCAGCAAAAGGTTATTTAGCTAGGCCAACTCATGTGCTTACTACCCATTTCTTTATAGCAGGGATGTGTGGTGTCATACAAAATGGTGTAATTTTCCACCTTCAAGATAAATGTTTCATCGTCCCTGGTGTCTAGTATCACGTGAGACACCCTCTCACCTGACGGCTCTGTGCCCGTGGTGCCAGTTATGATGTAATGTTGATGTTCTAGACAAAACGCGATCCAAAGTCCGGACTGACTGGGTCCACTTTGCTTTTAATCGACTGCCTGAACGATCCTCTTTACTCTCCAGTGACAAGCGTTAAGATAGAAAAATAGAACAGCCGTGGATCTTTAAAGAGGCAGAGCACCACAGCGCTCAGGTGCGCTCAGGTGCGCTTCTGAAACGCTGCGCCTGGTGGAAGCATTCTCATTGTCTAGAGTTGCTGCCATCAATCGCGAAGCAGCAAAACACCTGCTCCTCGGTGCTCAGCGTTCAGTGGAACATATGAATGTGTGTGTGTTAGAGCATTTCCTTTCTTAGTATAGGGTGAGATTTTATTTGGACTGATGCACCATGCAACCAATAACATGTGAAGACTAGAATCACACCATTATGTGGTAGAAGGAAGGGGGCAGGCTCTCAGAAGAGTGAGTGTTTTTGTACAGGTCATGCACACAGTAACAAAGAGAGCCGGGAAGCCAGATTTAAAAGATGAGTTTGGAAAGAGTGGAAAAACTAGCGAATCTAAGAAGTCATAATTGTTAAAACTGGCCTTAATTTATATGATTTGTTCGTTGTAGTTCTGTGTTTACATAAAAATATTAAATTGCACCTCTACTTTTTAACAAAATATGCTGTGCAAATGCAAGTAAATTAGCTAACTGAAATAACTAATTTGCAAATACACCATCCTCACATGCACATAGTAAAAGACTATGATCCCTCAGGCATCATCTAGGCATCATCTGGCAGGGCCAGAGGCACCATCCCCCCCGGTCATGCCATTGCTTATCACCCAGGAAATTAAAATTTTTCACCTCAAATCCTCTTGCAATTGTTTTAGTTAGTAAAAGAAAAGAAAAGAGAATAAAAGAAAAGAAAAGAAAAGAAAAGAAAAGACAGATTTTAAAATCTTATTGGTGAGGGGTGAAATTTTTCAGATCAGATCAGATCTGTTCTTCCTGCAGAAGGCATAAAATGTGGCCCTAAAAAGAGGGAAACTCATTGAAATGCATTACTTTAGAAGTAATATTGCATTTAATAGAAATGAGAAGATTCATCTCCATTAGCACCAAGACAATGATTTCCTCTTTGTGTTTATTTCACATCTCACTGGGAGATGTTGGCTTTCTCCACTTGCTGTATTTTGCACCTCAGGGCAACCGCAGGAAGCTTAGATGCACCAACAAGACCAAATCACTTTAGTTAAATAGTGACTTAACTTTGATTGCACCACTCTGAGCTCATTTTGATCAGCATCCATATTTAATGAAACCACATGCAGCCCCTTGAACAGAAACCGGCTCCAGCAGCCAAGACTTTGTCATGGTTGGAAACGGAGATTCCTGCTGAGAATAAATACTAAGTCTCAGTTGCATTTGGCAAACAATTATTGATTAGATGATGAAAAACAAACCATTTTAAGTGATTTGCATTCAGAAATTTACGTTTTGTGATTGCCACCACGTAAATGGTAAATGGACTTGGACTTAACGTGGGGTTAAATGTCTTGCCCAAGGACACTTCGGCATGTAGTCAGTGGAGGCCTGGTATCGAACCGCCTACCTTCCGGTTTAAATGATTGCTCTTCCTCCTGAGCTACAGCCGCCCCTCGTAACCGAGCAAAGCAGCAGTAATGATCCGTGCTTCGCTCGTGTTTCGCCTGCTTCAGGTTTAGCCAAGCTGGCCGAGCAGAGCAGCCACCACTGATGTCTGTGTTAGTGTCTCCTAGCATACAGATGAGAATGCTGCCGTCTGAGAGGAGCTCTGTGATTTCCACTTAATGAGGTTGAGAGTAGCTGCAGTCCAAGCAGGTTAGGCTGGTCCGTGTTGACCTTTAGTACCTATAACCATCATTCACAAGAGCCCAGCAGACTGCAAAGAGCAGACCCAAGCACCGACCACGAGCAGCTTATTACTCGCTGAGAAGGGACTTGGATGTGCTGAGTGAAATCAGCTTCCGATGATTATTTTTTAGTAAAATCCACCTACTTATCAATTTACATAACTACGAATGATCATATTCTAATTATTATACATTTTCTCTTTATTTACTCATTGAATGGAAACTTGGAATTTTTGGAAATATTATTTATTAGCATAAGGATAATATTAATGGCACAATGTGGATTTAAATAACTTAATGCACAAGCAGAACCTCCCATCTGCAAACAGATGGGATTTATTTCATTTAAGTAACCAGATGCTAGTATTCTTGCTAGAAGCTGAGTTATACTTGGTTCAGATGCAATGATAGATACGTGCCAGCCCAGAGATTTCATTTGACAAGAGCAAACTTAAAGTGAACTAATGTAACGTAGTTTCAGAAATAATCTGACAACTAGAGCCTGACCAAAATGGATTTTTGAGGCTGATTCTGATATTTGGCAGAAAAAAATTCTGATAACTGATTAATCAGCCAATTAATTTAAAAATATATATGAATAAAATAAGTTCTATTTAATTTATTCTATCTTAAATTTGCATTGTGAAATTTTCCTTCTATGGAGCTTGAATATAGCTACAAGCACGAATGAATTTATCTTTAGATTTAGACCAGTGGTGTTTGCTACAAGCAATTTAATGTGTGAAGTTACTGGTAGAACATTATTTATGCAGCCCTCTGGTGTCCTTTAACATTAAATCACATTTTCTCTACTCCTTTATTTTCTTTGCCATGAGTAATATGAACCAAAATAAAAACCAGAGACTTTTCTCAGATGTTAAAATCTTTATCGTCTTTAAAAGAGCTGCATTTTAAACATCTAATGGTCACAAATAGTCTGGAACTCATGTTACTCCAACAGCAACGATGGGAGTAATGGCTTACTAACGGCATTACTTTTATTAGTAACGGGTAATCTAACTAACTACTCTTTCCATCGTTACAATTACTGACAGCACTTTACTGTAAGATAAGATTTTTTTAGGTTTTGGGTGATATGACTGAAACTGGAGAATCCTCTCAATGTTTGTAGAATAGTTGCCATGTGGTGCGAGCCAAGTGGCTCTGCATCTTTTATCACTGAGTTTTCACTCCATTTAAACCAGGCGCCCAGCCGGGGCATCAGCCCGATGATCCGATCAGATCCGAGAATTCCCTTTTTAAACATAGAACAAACAAGCAGAGTCAGTTTTCTGAGAAACCGTAACTGTTACAGTCTGATACGGTTGATGTGTGGCCTTTATTTCTTCAGCAGATAACTTTGCATTAATGTGATTCCTGCTTCTCTAGGCAGTGAAGTTCTGTTCCATCCAACAAATTGTCCTTATATGTTAACAGATCTGCAAGTGACACTGTTGCACTTTGCAGACCACAACCTGAAAGAAATCCGTACAAAATTCTGGCTTCATTATTAACTTTTTTTATTTTTATGACCAATTTCGCTCTGAAATATCCATGCCTCGTTTGTTTTGGTAAAGCGTCTTTTAAATGCTTTCCTCCTCCATCGCTCGCCATCATTTCTCCCTGGGTCACCGCCCAGCTGACGGTAAAGGAGCAGACCCACTTCTCCTAGAGTAACCGCCCGGCTGACGGTAAAGGAGCGGTAAAGGGATGGACATGGTCAGCAACAATACTCAGGTAGGCTGTGCTGGTTAAAACAGGACACGTTGGTACTAAGGAGCCCAAAGTGGGACAAAAAACTCCAAACAAAGTTGCTAATGAAACCAGAAATAAAAAAATAACTGTTAGCAGAGGGAGTACAGTACAGATTCTCACATTCTTGTGCCTGTAACAGGAGAAACATTTTATTTAATGGCTCAAATTTAGCTGACAGTACCCTTTAATTGGATGAGACACCAGCCAATCACACAAGCTTAGGAGCTTAAATAAGCAGATGGCTGCTGCAAACTGTGTCTGCTTTCATCCCTCAGTCTCTGCCTACGTCCTGGTTGCCTGTCCTCTGACACTGCTGCAGGTATGGTTTGCTACTACTCTTGTAGCTCTGTTCTTCCGGTGGTGCCGATGTTTATTGTGGTTGTCTCTTTTCTGACTGTACAGGCTCTGTTTGGGAGAGCTGTGGATCACTGCTGGTATGTGCATCTCTTTCCTGATGGTATTTTGCCATGATTTACCCATAGTGATAAGAGCTTCAGGAAGAGGTTAGCTGGATGAGATCAAGCTGTTCATCTCTCCCTGGAGCTAACAAATAGTACCTAATCAGTATGTATGGTCTGCCTCGTGACACACACTTCTCTTTTCTAGTTTCTGTAAGCTAATAAGCGTCTACCTGCATCATCGGGTCTGCAGGCTTGAACTGGGGTCTTCTCCTGTAGCCTTCCACGGCAGCTAACTCTGCTGCTACTGTAGCCTATAATAACCTGTGCTGCTTCATATCAGGAGCTCTGCTGCTGTTATTGATTTCATTGATTTCTCGTGCAGCCTGCTATACTGACCGGCTCCTAAGTGTGGGGAATTCTTTCAGCTATTTTAACATGTACGTGTGAGTGAGAGATTTTATCCTGCGCTTGTGTTAATAAACTCTGTTTTATGTTTATACGCTATATGTTTATAAGTCCATTCTTTTTTTATTATTATATATTGTTTTTAGCTTGTTATTTGGTTCTCATTTCTTTTTGTAAATAAATCTTTTTAGGATTCAAATCCTGTCTTCTGCAGCCTAAATGAACACACCTGAGTGGCTTAAATGTTTGAACTAATTACTTGGGCACAATTCCCAAGGTAGTGTTATAATGCAAACAACCACACCACCCCACGTTTACCACATGAAAGCAGGAAAACTGGCACTGACTGGAGAGTAGACCCGGCGCAAAAGGAGGCCATCAGAGCAGTCACTGATCTTTACAAGCCTCCAGAATACAGATTCAGGCATCTGGAGAAGGGCCTGGGGCGTATAACATCAGCTAATTAGGATCTCACTCATTAATAACAGCTTATTGAACCTTTTCTTGGAGCTCTTTGGTTTGTAAATTAACCAGTTTTCTTTATTTTTCTGCATACATCTCTTCCTCTAACAGTCCCTGTGACAAGACCAGGGTGTCAAACGTCCCCTTTGGATGATGATCACCACTTCTGTGGCGTTGAGGTGCATTTCCCTGCCTTTTAGTGAGCGGCTTTGTGTGAAAACACTGTATCATTGGCCCACATTTAAAATTATACACATTTTTAAAATCCCTTATATTCTGAGCTGGTACCGTTTACAGATAAGCTGCAAAAACAACCGAATAAGACTGTAAACAGAAAAACTGCAGGAAAATGTCTAAAGGGAAAATAAAAATGAGCTAAATTAGTTTTTATTTACTGCATTTGAAGCATTTCCTCTAAATGCTGCACATCTGGCCTCAAAATGAAGAATGTATGTTTCCCCTGTTCTAACTTTTTTGAGATGTGCCATCAAAGTCAAAATGAGTTCATATTTTTGAAGAAACTGAACTTATTTATGTTCTATTGGGAATAAGATGCGGTTTTGAGATTTGGTTTTAATGTGCATTCTGCCAGAGTGTTTGTTTGTTTGTTTTTTGTTTGTTTGTTTGTTTTTTGTTTGTTTGTTTTTGTGGCATTGAGTACAAAAAAAGCTGAACATAATCGCCTTTATATTGCTTCAGCCACAACATTAAAACCGCCTGGCTAATGTTGTCTAGGTTAATGGTTTTCAGGCTCAGTCCAGACAGTCACTGGATCCCAAACTGGTTGGTTCGAATCTCAAGGTTTTTGATCTGTTTCTCAGCCAAACACCTTTTGCTGTAGCAGGTGTGACGACCCCACCTCTGCTGGTTGCTGGGCTGGCCTTTTGACTCTTTACTTTATGTTGCAGGTGCCCAGCAGGCGTGGATGGGTGGTTATATATTGGTAACACCTGGGCCCAGTGTTCCCAGTATAAAAGGCCTTCTCTTCCTTCTCCTGATGGGTTCAGAGGAACTTCTGCTTCCTTTTACTCCACACACAGCAACCTGATTTTGCAGACCATGACACAGGGCAAATTATCTTGGAAAAGGAAGCTGTGACTCATGGGAAGTGTGGTTGCTATAAGGGCCAAGCTGTTAAGCAGCAACTAGGTCGGGGGGACATGCCAATGAAACATTCGTATGAATCAAGGTTCCCCAGAAGAATATTGTAATGTTATTTATGTTATTGTTTTTAATTTACACTGTTGTTCTCTGATATCATGAAGGTGTCTTGGGCTCTCTAATCACTCCCTTCCCATCTACTAAATCCCCATTCCAGGTGTTTGGTTGTACAACTCAATACAGTCACATTAACAACCTGCCCAAACATCTTGAAAGCTTCAAAATTCACCCTTTGCAGTAGATGGGTTAGCATTTGCTGCACCTGATCATTTAAAATGTCCATTTTCTACCCATTTCTCTGAATGGTAAACATAAAATATACTGTTGGAGGGCCACAGCTTTGATCAGTAACACCACCATGCCACAATTACATGGTCATTGTCACCGGTGTAGCCAGACAGTCAATAAGTCGTGGCTTACACTGGGTTTAAAAGGTGTGGTTTAAAAGGGTGCACTAACATATTGTTTATCCCCACTCAGCCATCCCACATTATTGGTTCACCAAAATTGAAAAAGGTCTGAAGGAGTGAACACCGCTGCAGAGGACTCCTGTGTCTGCAGATCAATGGCTGAAAGTCATTCCTGCTATGATTTAAGCACATCTCATCACAAGGCAAGTCCAGTTCTAACTCTCCAAGTCAATATAAATGGCTGCCATATTAGAGCCACATTACAGCAGCAGTATTGATCCACTGGAAGCTTATTTTTGACTTATTGTCTCTCTTGTATGTGACCCTTTTAGGAAAAAAAAAATCATGTAGATTAGAGCAAATGCTGTTTTTCCACTGTGAGTGTTCATATTTTTAGGAGGCTAACACAATGCAGGAAAGATGAGTGTGCTTCAACTAGATATGACGTTCATTAGATTTAGGCCATTGCACAGTTATTAATATTTGAACAGAAAAGAAAAAGAAAACAGAGAGACCCGAACAAAGATGTAATATGACACTGTTCTGACTCGCCCACAGTAAATCTGTGGTTTTTCAAGTCGAGAGCTCTGCCAGGCTTCAACGTAGTCTCATTACATAACATCTGTCATCAAATGCCTTCGGTCAGGGCTTTGCATGAAGAGTTTGCTGTGTTTCCTCTTCATGAAAGGGACAACAGTGATAAAAAGCAAGGTCTCTTAGCAGCTTCTCAGCTCATCCTGCAAGTCACAGTTTTTTTTCTAGTTTTTTTCACTTTCATGAGCAAATTAAGAGATGTTAAGACAAAGACCATTAGCCCTTGTAGTCTGGCATTTAAACGCAGCGAGTTCTCTGAGTCAGCTCAGGACACTGTCCTTGTTGAAATGTCAGATAAATAAGGCATGAATGTAATCTAATTCAGAGTTCACCTCTAAGCACAGACTGAAATCATTACTTGTAACCCAGTTATATCTCTGTTTTTCTCGTCACATACACTATCTCCATTTTTATCTGATAGTCTAGAGTCGGAGAGATTTGTTACTTACAATAAGATTTCATAAAGGACCAGCACATTTACAGAACTAAGCCAATGTTACAGGACAACAGTGATGCATTCAACGTAACTGAGTAGGGGAAAGTCAGGGCTATGTTGGGTCATATGGTACATTTTGGGGGTAATACATGACACGATTAAATTAAATGAAAAATATTCTATTTATCCCAGAAGGAAGTTGTAATATTGTTTATTTTAAATAAAAACAATAATAATTAATTGAAGGTGAAAAAGGTTTTTTGGAAGATGATGACTGATCTATCTGTTGTGCATTGGACTTGAAGAAGCCTCTCACTGAACCCACTCTGTCGTTTCTTCACTGTGTAGAAGATGTGAGGAATCTTCTATGTTCAGCAGCTGCTACAGCGTTCTGTTCTGGAGAATCAGCTCCAGCAGCTCCAGAGTTATCC
>CM047997.1:24784940-24795466 GCA_026261665.1 Melanotaenia duboulayi
CCAGACGTATTACTGCATCAGATTCACTGTCAGCTCATATTTTAGATGAAATGTCTGTTTATGTTCTTCTGGGAATAAAATGTGGTTAGAGGACGTGGATTCTGTGTCCCAACTCTTGGGGTTGTAAATCTTTAACAGGAACTATTTCCCTCCATGAACTTTTTCTTCCCACAATCAGAACAGGAATCCTGTCTGACTGGAGCCCACCTGATCGCGGTGTTCCTGGGACCAACTTCAGCCTGGATCCTGTGGTGGAGTTCACCTCTTGGTACCCTCCAGTCTGGTCTCAGGCTTCAGTGCAGTGGGAACACGGGTCTAGCTTAGGGTCAGTGACATCTTCCATGATCGACATCGTTAGCATCCAGCAAGTCCAGAACCTGTTCCAGTGGGACAAGTACCAGAGGTTGTGTGGCTGTTTACCTGCTGATGTAGAACTCCTCTGCCCTTTCTAATATGACTCGTTTCTGTTTCACACACACACAGAAGCTGCACACCAAGTCTCAGGAGCCTCTGGAAAGACATCTCTTCCACGGTACGACCGCCAACGCCTCAGAGAGCATCTGCTGCAACAACTTCGACCCTCGGCTGGCCGGGATCAACGGAAACTCCCACGGTTACGGCTCCTACTTTGCTGCCAAAGCCTGTATCTGTGACAACTACACAGGCATTGAGGGCTCTGACGTGGTTCGCTGCATGTTCCTGGCCAAAGTCCTGGTGGGAAAACAATGCTACCGCCGACCGCCGGCGCTCATCTCCAGGACGCAGCCCTTCGCTCTGTACAACGCCTGCATCGACAACACGAAAAACACCAATATGTTTATCGTTTCTGACAGCTGTCAGTGCTACCCATACTACCTCATCAAGTACAGAACCCTGCCTACAGAGATTCCTATTAGTGAGTGAGCTGTTTAACATATAGACTATATATAAAGTTCTCAGTTACTTTATTTACTTATTTAAAAAGTTAATATCCCTGGATTTTCTTTCTTCTTGGGTTTGTTCTGAATCAGTGTTGTGATGGAATACATGCATCTCCCAGCAGAATACAACATGAAACTGTTCATTGTTCAGTAGAAACCCACCGTCCTGCAGCTCAGGGCAAGAATAAAAACTGCTCATCACATTCTGTTTAATACACAATTATAACTGGATTTTAGTTAACTGCAAGTGAAAAGTGATTATAAAAAGTACTTTTAATAGTATTACAGAAAAGTTATCTTTAACCAAAGCAGGTATTTGTAGTTGGAGAGAAATGGGCCATTTGAGCCGGAATTCGAAACATCGGATAGAAATGAAGCTGACTGGCTCTGAAAAGGAAAGATCTTTACAGTGTGGTTCCTATAAAAGATTATTTTTATATAGGACACAAAAGATAAACAGTTAACATAGAACAGATCATTTAAAAAGACTGATCATCACTAATGTTTCCCTTCAACCAGGTCATTAAAAATAACGGTGATTTTTAAGTTTTACAGAAAGTCACTGCACACAAAACAGCTCCAGTTTAAACCTTTTTCACTTTCCTGAATTATTTTAAAAGTTTTAGTTTTTTCTGGATCATTTTACAAAAAAAAATGTGTATTTACTGAATGAGTATTTATTTTCTTTGTTTTTATTAAGATAATTTTACTAAAACAGTTTAATGTTTTTTTGTAAATTAGGATAGTATATATATATATACACACACACACACACAATATGGTGTGTTGTTTTTAATAAGTTGAATAATTAAATTAAAAATCTGTTTCTCTGAAATAAAGATAATTTAAACTGGTCTGAAGAGGACAAACTAAAAACATCTACAAAACATCGTCTCCCAACCTGTCAAAGCCTAAAGTTTTTTCTTTCTTCAAATGAATGCAGTACACTTCTGCAGCTTTTTAGATTTATTAAAATAAAAGGTCCCAAAGAAAATAAAAACTCTTTAGTGTTTTAATCCTCATCTATGTCCTGAAGTGATATTTAATACTCCACATTAATTAAAGACGGGTACAAACAGGCCAAAATAAGACATTACATTGTATTTTATATACATTATGTGTACTCTTTATCTTAAAATGTGCAATTCTGCATTTCTGTGTTCCTTTTTGTGATAATCCAACTTGCTAAGACAAAAGTAAAATTACAGAAAAAAACTTATTCACAAACAAAAGAAAAGCAGCTTTTAAAACTTCACCTCGAGGACACGACACACAACATGGTTATAAAAGAATGATTTCCGTTTGTAAGAAGATGTAAACGAGTTACAAGAAAAACCGCTGCAGCTGATCACTGAAAGAAAAAAGCTCTTTTCTGTCTCGGCTTTTAAAAAAGGGAAAAAGGAAAGTTTGGCCTGCAGATGGCGCCAGAGTAACGGCCATGTTCACGCTGGTTGATGCTTTGAGCTAAAACAAAAAGGCAAGAAACTAAAACACATCACATTTCTGCTAATAAGGTCATAAATATGACGTCTTTTTTGTAGTTGTAGTAAGAACAAGAAGTTTGACTTTTCCCTTTTAAAATAACACATTTGTGTACAACTCGTCCTTCACTGTGCGGGGAGGCGAGCTGACTGAGCCGAGCTTCGTTCCACGTGCTGCCGCTTCTACTCGCAGGCCAGCTTGCTGTCAAAGCTGGACAGGCCGATGGCAAAAGCTTGAAGAGCACACATGGGATAGTTGTAGTCCAGCGTGAAGACGTCTTCAGCCACTCGACCAAACTGCATGACAATGTAGTCGGCTGCACGTCGGGGAAACAGCGTCAGTCCACAGCAGCATCAAGATGAGCTAAGCTCCACTGACTCAGTAAAAACCATAGACATGACTCAAAAAGCAGCAGAAAACTGAGCTGCAGCTTCAGAACGGAGTAAGAGGTACTTACGGTCGTTGTCGTGAACTATTTGGAAGTTTTTCACTGAAGCTTGTGTTACACGGCCGTGGAAGTTTAACACGTACGACTGGGTGTCATCGTTCCACACCGGGGCCTTGTTGTGCAGCTCAATCAGGTTTTCCAGGGAATGATTCTGCCACCGGGTCAGGAGGCTTTCCTGCTCCTGCGAAACAAACACATCCAGGTTCAGGCTTTACAATCCCAGTTCATCCACTTCTAATTTCCTCTTTCTGACTTCCATCCTTGTACTTCTTGGACTTGGATGTATTTAAATATTTGCCTGACTCCGGACTTATAGACTCACATTTTGAGGCCTTACAGGAACTCTTTCAAAGTTCATGTTCATGCTCGGGATGATTACAGTCATTTTACGAGGTCCTTTGAAGCCCAGCACGTTGGTTTCCTGCCAAAGACACAGAGAGTGGGACAATCTCATAACCGAGCCAAACCCTGACCATGTCCAGCACCGAGTCTTTTGCTCACATAGCAGACGGCAGCCAGCTCCTGCCGTGTGTTGCTCTCTTCCAGAAGAGTCCCGGGGTTTTTGCAGGGGTTGATGCCGCTGTCATACACTGTGAATTTGGTGCCCATGAGGTTGGACCTGGTGAAACAAAGTGATTTGGAGCAGATTGAAGCAGAAGCTGGGTTACTACTAGATTATTATATGGCAGGGGTATAAAAATGTTATTAAATATAATAACATTTATATATACGTACTTAAACAAAGTCTGTTAATGCAGTAAGAACATTGAATAACAAACTTGAATTAAAATAAGACACACACTCGTCTAAAATAGACCCGGGTAAAACCTAAACAAATAAAAACCGATGATGAGAAGGTTTTTAGAGGGGCTGCATGATGAGCACTTGTCCCTGCTCTTTATACTTTTCTTTTATACATATTTGCTATTTGACATCATGATTACAATATCTACACTCAAGCCACCAGAAGGACAAACAGCTGATTGATGCCATTAACTCGTGTTTTGCTCTCCGCTCTTTATTCTAACCCATTCTGCTCTATTATTGACGCCACTGCTGTCAACCCGGTTCTGTTAGCTTAACGCGACTTTCCTGACCTCCATGAAGATGCTGAGCCAGTTAAAATAAAAAACCCGTCAGATTTTATTTTTAGGTCCAGGTCCATATGGGACAGGTTCTGGGTCTGGATCCGGACTGTGGTCTGCTTGTTAGTGACATCTGCAATATGGACTCAACAGTCCCAGGCCTCGAAGACCAACATGGTGGGTCTACACAGTCACAACCCCCTTGCATACCCAGACCTGGTGGAAAACCGGGACCATAAGTAACAGGATGGACCACATGGCAGAACCACATGGATTCACCTAAACCTCTTTAAGACGGAGCTACTGGCCATCCAAGCAAAGCAGTTTTATTTTTATACTGTTTTTATTTTTATTTTGTTTTTATTTTGCTACTGTTAGAAGCACAACTGTACTGCTGCAACACCTAAATTTCCCAACTTGGGATGAATAAAGTACTTCTATTCTATTCTATTACATGACCCCCCCCCCAGCTACGTAATGACATCCGTGGTGCGGCACAGAAACAAACGGCAGAGTGGACATATTTAAACACCCCGCTGCTCTTGCTCTGTTCTTATTGGTGAGTCTCACAGGAAGGGATGATTCTTTCAACCAATCAGTGGACAAGCTCCACTTTTTAGGGTTGGATCAGTAAGTTTGGGACCCCAGTGGAGAGTCCCAGAAGAAGTAGGAATCAGATTTGAATCCTGGAACCCTTCACCCACCCCGAGCCGGATCACTTGGTGGTAACATGGTCAAAAGTAAAAGCTCAATCATCCCACTACTTATAGAACTTGACTGGCTACCCAAATCAAATCCAAGTTGCTAAAGCTCCCAACAGAGCGGCGTTGGGTCTGTACCCAGCTCTGTACTCAACTTTATCCAAGACACAAGGCAGTCTCAGTCTTTGTTGTTCAGTCGGAGCAGAGGGGTTCTCGACCTTACCTCCATTGCCTAGCCTTACTCACACCTCGGTGCTCCTACTTGCGCTGCTTCTACTGTCTTTTAACCAGTTTAAGCCTGATTCAGCACCTTATTATAAACCAGGGTTTGTAACTACCCTGAAGCTTGAATATTGTTATGTACCCATGAGACATACAGACAGGTAAACCTGGAAAGGATCGGCTTTTACCTTAGTTTACCTATGAAGCTCTCCCCCTCTCTGGACAGATCAGTAGCATCCACTGAAATAAGGTAGTTGGAGGTTTTACTCTTCTTCCTCTTTCTTCCTGCCAGCAGAAACACCTGAAAAACAAAAGGAAATGTACAAATTCAGCATTTGAACGTTAAAACTGAAGCAAAGAGCACTGGAGTTATTGTTTGGTCTGATTCCCGCACGTCTTAAATAAACTAAACCAACAAAGACAAGACGATGGTTGAGATCACCTTCTTGCCATCTTCTCTCTCCATGTGCATGAAGTAGGTGGGATAGAGGCCGCGGTCCATGCCCTTCTTGTCTCGGCTGATGCGACATTTAACGGTGACACCTTGGGGTGCAGGGCGCAACACGAACTCCTCCAGGTTAGCCACATCTGCAAGTAGGTTTTCTGCTGTGGGGGATCCAGGGATTACCACGTCCTGAGTACAAGTAAAACAGTCCAGCAATTTTTGTTAGACATGTAGTTTTGTGTGAGGAAAATAAATCAAGTACAGGTAAAAAAAAAAAAAGTTACTGGGCAGCTTACTGGGGCGTCCTTGCCACTAGCAGCTGAGGCAGGCCTGGTAGTGTCTGTATGAGAGGAGGGGGAAAGCGTCCGCTCTTCCTCCACATCTTCCTCATGCTCACTGGCTTCATCGAAGTTCAGGCTTCCACACAGACCTGATGGAAGAGGCGAGGCAGAAGTGTGAGAGCACTTTAATGATATTCATCCCACCCAGAGGATCTGTGTTCAATTAATTTTATGCCCCTAAAGAATGATTTCTACCAAAATGCATAATATTCATGCAGCTTTTCATTCTTAGCTACAGATTGTCATTAACACCAGACGCCTGGCAGCACATGAACACAGAAGCTGATATTCCAGAGTCATGCACTCATGCAGATGTAAGGTGGTTCTAGCAGGATGAGGATGCTCTCGACATCTGTCTCTTCACAAATAACTAAATCCATCATCCAGAATGTAGCTCTGGGCTGCAGCTATAGTCCACTTTCATTCAGAGGCCAGTGATGCACTTCTCCTTTAACTTCTGCATGAATAGGTCTAGTTTTTCTGCCTCCCGTCTGAAATGACATCCCCAAAATACATAAAGTGTAACTTCACAAATACAAGGGCTGCACGTAGAATCATGGTTAAAAAACTCAGACGTGAGAATATTACACAAGAAGAGCATTACTTTCAGTAAAAACCAGAGTATAGCAGCCCAGTTAATCTAGCAGTGAGTAAAGTAATTCTACGAATGTTAAAGTAATCCTAGGAATGGTAAAGTAGTCCTAGGAAGGAGTAAAGTAATCCTAGGAATGGTAAAGTAGTCCTAGGAATGAGTAAAGTAGTCCTAGGAATGGTAAAGTAGTCCTAGGAAGGAGTAAAGTAATCCTAGGAATGGTAAAGTAGTCCTAGGAATGAGTAAAGTAGTCCTAGGAATGGTAAAGTAGTCCTAGGAAGGAGTAAAGTAATCCTAGGAATGGTAAAGTAGTCCTAGGAATGAGTAAAGTAGTCCTAGGAATGGTAAAGTAGTCCTAGGAAGGAGTAAAGTAATCCTAGGAATGGTAAAGTAGTCCTAGGAATGAGTAAAGTAGTCCTAGGAATGGTAAAGTAGTCCTAGGAAGGAGTAAAGTAATCCTAGGAATGGTAAAGTAGTCCTAGGAATGAGTAAAGTAGTCCTAGGAATGGTAAAGTAGTCCTAGGAAGGAGTAAAGTAATCCTAGGAATGGTAAAGTAGTCCTAGGAATGAGTAAAGTAGTCCTAGGAATGGTAAAGTAGTCCTAGGAAGGAGTAAAGTAATCCTAGGAATGGTAAAGTAGTCCTAGGAATGAGTAAAGTAGTCCTAGGAATGGTAAAGTAGTCCTAGGAAGGAGTAAAGTAATCCTAGGAATGGTAAAGTAGTCCTAGGAATGAGTAAAGTAGTCCTAGGAATGGTAAAGTAGTCCTAGGAAGGAGTAAAGTAATCCTAGGAATGGTAAAGTAGTCCTAGGAATGAGTAAAGTAGTCCTAGGAATGGTAAAGTAGTCCTAGGAAGGAGTAAAGTAATCCTAGGAATGGTAAAGTAGTCCTAGGAATGAGTAAAGTAGTCCTAGGAATGGTAAAGTAGTCCTAGGAAGGAGTAAAGTAATCCTAGGAATGGTAAAGTAGTCCTAGGAATGAGTAAAGTAGTCCTAGGAATGGTAAAGTAGTCCTAGGAAGGAGTAAAGTAATCCTAGGAATGGTAAAGTAGTCCTAGGAATGAGTAAAGTAGTCCTAGGAATGGTAAAGTAGTCCTAGGAAGGAGTAAAGTAATCCTAGGAATGGTAAAGTAGTCCTAGGAATGAGTAAAGTAGTCCTAGGAATGGTAAAGTAGTCCTAGGAAGGAGTAAAGTAATCCTAGGAATGGTAAAGTAGTCCTAGGAATGAGTAAAGTAGTCCTAGGAATGGTAAAGTAGTCCTAGGAAGGAGTAAAGTAATCCTAGGAATGGTAAAGTAGTCCTAGGAATGAGTAAAGTAGTCCTAGGAATGGTAAAGTAGTCCTAGGAAGGAGTAAAGTAATCCTAGGAATGGTAAAGTAGTCCTAGGAATGAGTAAAGTAGTCCTAGGAATGGTAAAGTAGTCCTAGGAAGGAGTAAAGTAATCCTAGGAATGGTAAAGTAGTCCTAGGAATGAGTAAAGTAGTCCTAGGAATGGTAAAGTAGTCCTAGGAAGGAGTAAAGTAATCCTAGGAATGGTAAAGTAGTCCTAGGAATGAGTAAAGTAGTCCTAGGAATGGTAAAGTAGTCCTAGGAAGGAGTAAAGTAATCCTAGGAATGGTAAAGTAGTCCTAGGAATGAGTAAAGTAGTCCTAGGAATGGTAAAGTAGTCCTAGGAAGGAGTAAAGTAATCCTAGGAATGGTAAAGTAGTCCTAGGAATGAGTAAAGTAGTCCTAGGAATGGTAAAGTAGTCCTAGGAAGGAGTAAAGTAATCCTAGGAATGGTAAAGTAGTCCTAGGAATGAGTAAAGTAGTCCTAGGAATGGTAAAGTAGTCCTAGGAAGGAGTAAAGTAATCCTAGGAATGGTAAAGTAGTCCTAGGAATGAGTAAAGTAGTCCTAGGAATGGTAAAGTAGTCCTAGGAAGGAGTAAAGTAATCCTAGGAATGGTAAAGTAGTCCTAGGAATGAGTAAAGTAGTCCTAGGAATGGTAAAGTAGTCCTAGGAAGGAGTAAAGTAATCCTAGGAATGGTAAAGTAGTCCTAGGAATGAGTAAAGTAGTCCTAGGAATGGTAAAGTAGTCCTAGGAAGGAGTAAAGTAATCCTAGGAATGGTAAAGTAGTCCTAGGAATGAGTAAAGTAGTCCTAGGAATGGTAAAGTAGTCCTAGGAAGGAGTAAAGTAATCCTAGGAATGGTAAAGTAGTCCTAGGAATGAGTAAAGTAGTCCTAGGAATGGTAAAGTAGTCCTAGGAAGGAGTAAAGTAATCCTAGGAATGGTAAAGTAGTCCTAGGAATGAGTAAAGTAGTCCTAGGAATGGTAAAGTAGTCCTAGGAAGGAGTAAAGTAATCCTAGGAATGGTAAAGTAGTCCTAGGAATGAGTAAAGTAGTCCTAGGAATGGTAAAGTAGTCCTAGGAAGGAGTAAAGTAATCCTAGGAATGGTAAAGTAGTCCTAGGAATGAGTAAAGTAGTCCTAGGAATGGTAAAGTAGTCCTAGGAAGGAGTAAAGTAATCCTAGGAATGGTAAAGTAGTCCTAGGAATGAGTAAAGTAGTCCTAGGAATGGTAAAGTAGTCCTAGGAAGGAGTAAAGTAATCCTAGGAATGGTAAAGTAGTCCTAGGAATGAGTAAAGTAGTCCTAGGAATGGTAAAGTAGTCCTAGGAAGGAGTAAAGTAATCCTAGGAATGGTAAAGTAGTCCTAGGAATGAGTAAAGTAGTCCTAGGAATGGTAAAGTAGTCCTAGGAAGGAGTAAAGTAATCCTAGGAATGGTAAAGTAGTCCTAGGAATGAGTAAAGTAGTCCTAGGAATGGTAAAGTAGTCCTAGGAAGGAGTAAAGTAATCCTAGGAATGGTAAAGTAGTCCTAGGAATGAGTAAAGTAGTCCTAGGAATGGTAAAGTAGTCCTAGGAAGGAGTAAAGTAATCCTAGGAATGGTAAAGTAGTCCTAGGAATGAGTAAAGTAGTCCTAGGAATGGTAAAGTAATCCTAGGAATGAGTAAAGTAATATCTGAGGAGGAACTTTGCTACAGTAGAAGGTACAAAGTGAACTTGAACAGTTTTCTAGGTGTTTAATAAAGGTGTTAAGCAGGTAAAATCTCAGGAAGCCATCGGCTGATGTTGATGATGATGATGATGATGGACACCTCTATTAGGAGGATCCAGGCCCCAAATTCATCTTAAAAACACAAGGATCCAGAAAGAAGTGAAGCCGAAGAAAGTATAAACTCTGTTTCTGCACACATCAGTCTTTACTGATATTTCTGTCTAGAGCTCATCACCTGGACAAACGTACCTGAGGCAGGTTAAAGGTGGAAAGACTGGAAAAGCTTGGCCAGTGCATGAGTTCTATGAGAGTATTTGAGCTGAATCCTCAGAAAAAGCAGGGACACACTCACTGCTGTATCTGTCTCCTGACAGGTGTTTTGAACCTGACGTTTCTTCTCATATTGTTTCAGGACACTGAAGGATGGGTGGTCTTTGTAGGGCGACTAAAGACGTGGGGACAAGTTTCCTGTCTTTGTGACAGGCTGCGAGGTAAAACGAGCCTAAAGCTTCAAGTTGTCGGTTATCTGTTGACAACACTGGTTCATCCTTTGAGTTAGAAGCCTTTTTAAAATAAAAGTTAAACAAAAACAAGCTCCTCTGATAAGTTTCCTCAAAGTTTCCACTGGAAACACTGAAAGACCTTCAGAAAACCTGAAGAACTTCTGCTTAACACCATGTTAAAATATTTTAAGGAGTCTGGCTGCGTGTAAACTAAATACAAAGAAATGAAGCGTAGAGTCAGAATTTAGGAGAATATCTCAGCTTTTACATGTTGCCTACGAAGCCTGATCTACAGCAGAAACACCTGAATGCTGGAATCTTTCTTATGTTCAAAGAAAATTCATCTTCAATCAAGACTTGATTCGAGACCAAACGTTTTAGAAAATCTGTGCCAAAATAAAAATCTACAAGTTTTTCTTACAAAATGTGTCCCCTTGGTGGTCGGCTCAGGACTCACCTTGTTTCTGAAGCAACTCATGGATATCCGTCTTGGGTTCTAACAGGGTCTCTGTGTCTCCTTCTCTCTCTGCCTGTTCAGCAACAGAGGACTGGGACTGGGGCTGGGACTGGGACTGGGACTGGGACTGGAGGGCTAGCTGGGGCTGGCAGTGAGACTTGGGGGAATGAGGATGGGTCTGGCTCACTGACAGGATTTGGATTTTCATTCCCAGATCAGGGGTTTCTGAGCTCAGGAAAGCTGCTGGACCATCAATACCTACAACAGGGGAAATATTTAGTTATAATAATAAT
>CM047997.1:24795554-24806349 GCA_026261665.1 Melanotaenia duboulayi
CTTAAACCCCTTAATGTCTTATTAACAATTAGATAAGATTGGAATAGAATAAAAATATAATTAAATATTAAATAAATAAAAACGAATAAAAATAAAAATAAATAGATTAATAATAAAAATACATACACAAATAATGGTAAATAAAAAATATTAAATAAAGAAAAATTGAAAGCAGTTTGTCACAAATTTGTGACACAAAGCATGAAAAGTGTTAAATGACAGTTTTACTATGAAATAACACACAATGTTTTTCATTTTCTGTCTCTTAAAAAACTTCTGATTGTACAGATTTTATTTCTGGAACCTACTTGGATGGGATCTGCTCGACATACACCGTGGTGGAAAAACTGGCCAAAGGCTGGCCCAGCGTTCAGCTTCCCTGTACAGCCTTCCTTTGTTGTATTTCATGCATCACACGGCGCAGACAGAGCAGCAAACAACAACAACTAAAAGATAACTTTGTTTTTCTTTTAGGACGTGATTCTCCCTCCTTCGTTTTTATTTTTCCATGAAAAACTGCACTTTGTAAGTCAGTGTCTTACCACCCATGACGACATCGCTGGCAACGTTGAGCTGGGACTCTACCAGCGGGGCCTGTTCTTCACCGCGCCGCATCCTGGAGCGCCGGGGCCGGGCCTCGGTGTTTGGCTGGACCATGAGCGGTTCCTGACGTTTCCTCCGCTGCTTCTGTTCCAGCAGTGCTCTCTGTTACAGACAGCAGGGACTCTCATACCATGTGTAAACATGTACAACTTCTACTGCCTGGCAATGGAAAGCCGGGTCACACGCTAACATGCATCTGTTCAACTTTATCGGCTAAAAAGAGCAAAGAGTGATAACAACAGCGTGTGTGATGAGACACAAGCTCTGTCTTTAAATAAACAAACAACAAAAGAAAGCAACGTCATTTGTCTCAATAGATTTAAGGCTGGTAGAAGTTGGGCCAACTAGTGTGCTCAAAAGACGCATCATTCATTTTCAGTGCATCCAAACAAAGATTTTTTTTCTTTATTTACACAGGAGACGAGTCAGTAAAGCACAACCAGAGCGGCAGGTTGAACCCTTTAACGTCTATTTCTTTTTTTTATAAATAGAAATGTATCACGATAATGCATAAGAAACCAACAGATCACATCTTCCAGTCTGCCCCCGTGCTGTGGAGGATGCAGTGAAGAGGAAAAACTACCCTCTAATCTTAGAAAGCCTTTTAAATAAATCCCTGGAACTGTTTACATAAATTGTTGTCAAATGACAACAACATTCAAGTAATTGTTTATTTTATCATCATGAGGAATGTTTGTATAAAATTACATCTGGTGCTTGCCTTGGAACAAAAGCCGACAAACATACAGTACCTGCAAGTCACCGAGAACCACAACACAGAATAAAATCTGAATAAACCCGAAGAAATCCTCTTTTGACCCAAAATAAAAAAGTTGTATGCAACACATTTAATGTCCAGAGCAAATGATGTAAACACTTGGATGAGTTGCACAACAAAACAGGTTAAATATCACGTTAAATGGCCAAAGTAGTAAAAATTCTTCACTGAAGAAAGGCTGACGCTGTGTCATCTAAAGGGTCTGGTGAAGTTGTGAAATCCTCCAGAATGTGATGTGATGTGAATGTTAACTGGTATTCAGGCCTGAAGAATTCTCAGAACTGGCCCGAATGCCTGAGTAAGGTTTTGTGGTCTTGTGCATTGTGTTCCAGAAAATTCGCTGCAGTCATGTTGGATGCACTAAACTCCCCCCTCATACCCGAGTGTGGTCAGAACAGCCGATGGATTATGCAAGCACATTAATTAGTGCACCAAATGCACAACAAGCCCTGTTAAGTGATGCTGTTTGGTGAGCTGGAAGAGACCAGGAAGCCTCGTCTCATGTGTACCAGACAAAAAAAGCTTTCATCACGTTAACGTTAAGAAACTTCTAGGACATCTGCTTCACTGCTTTTCCCTTCAGGATGACAACTTCTCATATGATTGTGTGGAAAAAAAAACATTTAAGTGAGTTCTTTTTAAACTGTCACAGCTAAAAAAAACACAGATAATAAAAAAAAATAAAAACTTTGTATTGACAACTATAAGAAAATAGCAGGCTTGCTTTTTACTGTAAAAATCCAAGTTGTTTCTCAACCCATTTAATCCCAGTCAGCATCACACATGGTGTTTCCAGCCTCGGCTGTCAGATTATGAGGCTAAAATGATGTGAAATGAACGTATGAATAGACACAGCAGCATAAAGGCCGACCAGTAGAAGAAAGCAGAATTTATTACTAACAGAACTTTCTGAATAACACAGCTGCTTTGTGGCGCCACCGTGCATCAGAAACGAAACACATAGAACTTTCTGCTCACTGGTTGATCTTTGGCTGCTCCTGATTGGACGTTACCGTCAATCTAAGCTCTGATTGGCTGAAAGTTTGTCAGGAGGTGGCTTCATCATAGTTTACAGGTCAAAATAGAAGTTTCTTTACAAAGTAGTGGTGGCAGCATCTTTTATTTATTACAGAAATGTGCTAAAATATGAAATGTGATAAATAAAATACCTAAAAGATAAGCTGCAAGTCACAACTTACCCCACAGAGCTACACACCACTGTTCCTAAAAAACTACTGACAACATAAAGGGGAGCACTCTGAAGCGATCTAGCAGAATTTTAAGGGTTAACTGAGACAAATCTTTCATTTTTTCCCCCTCAGAGTTATTTTAGTCCAGTTCAGTTCTTTTGTTAAGCCTGAGCAGTTGGCCTTTACAGATCAGGATGTGACTTCACTGCAGCGTTCAGTCTTTCCTGTGTTAACCAAAACACTAAAAAAGCAGAGCTAAGAATACAGATTAAAGCTAATTCATATATCTGTCTCTGCAAAGAGTTTTGTTTAAAAGCTTTGCAATTTCCTTCTGGGATTAATCTAGTATTTTTATTTAACCTTTTAATGGTGATAAAACCAGAAGTCTATAATGAGAGAATACTGGTCGTCTCTTATTAACAGAATTGTCCCAGTATCACCAAAACAAGCTGCTATCCACATGGAAAAAGCAATAAATGTACATAAAAGGGAAAAAAAAGAGGGTACAGACCCGATCCATTGCAATTATAAAAATGTCTGCCCAAAATTTAGCATAGATCCCATTTGTCCAAAGGTTAGATGAAGAATCAAGTTCCCCGAATCGCCGGCTGGACACGTCTCTACGCCCCTCATTCTGGAGCCCACTTTTAAAATCAATAAACTAACGGCCTCCTCTGCAGTACGTGGTCCTCTCGGCCAAATACCAGGCAGAGTGTGTGTGTTTGTGTGTACAGTATGTGCAATCACCGTTGCTAACTGAATGAGCAGTCATTAGCGGGAGAGATATGGGGAGAGTCAGGGAGAAAGAAAGAGGCCGTGTCCTCCGAGTGAGACACAGAGATTATAAAAGATGGGAAAATACGGTAAACATGCATTTAACTTGTAGTGTTTTGAAAATCTTTATGTTAATTTATAACCTTTACATAAGAATCAGTGACTCTCCAGAGAGGTTGTTTGGACTCGGCTGAAACAAGTCAGCCACAGGAGACGCACAGCCAGGCGCCTCACACCGACTCCCCCCGGCTTTCCCTCTGCCTGATGTGTGAGGTAGAGGAGTACAGACTCCAGCCTAAATCAAAGCTCTACAGCAGAGGTCACTAACAAGCCGACCACGGTCTGGATCCGGACCCAGAATCTGTCCCATGTGGACCCGGAGTTAAAATATGAAATCTGACTGGGTGCTTTCTTTTTAACAGGACAACTTTTCACAGTCTTTACGGTAATAGTCAGAAGACACGCAGACCAACTGCACGTGAGGTAAGCCACCCCACGTGGTGGACTCAGCCAATCAGTGTGAGGCTCCTGACGCCGCGGTAAACTGCAGCTGGATCAAACAAAGCAGGGATACAGACGACCACGCCGGAGAAAGGCAGCAGAGCTGCTAAATTTGAGCTGGTTTTTCTGTTAAGTCTCTTGCAAATATCATCAGTTGCAGGTTTTAGGCTTGTTTTTTCTGAGTGTAGTTGCTTATTTAGGCTTGTCCTGCTCCTGCTAAGGTTGAGGATAAAAAGCCTTCCAGCGACTCAGGAGGAAAGGATGAATAGCAGAAATATGTGACCGAAGAAGGGCTACGTCGCTGTAATCGGCAAGAAGACACAAACAATGTCGCAAATTAGAAAGCATTACATTTCAGACACATGAGCTGGGCCACAAGCTTGTAGACAACAAATGCACAGACACCAAAAATCTTTAAGAACACAGCAAAAGTAGAAAACAGGCAAACAGTTCAAGTGCAAATAAAGTTCCATCTCCCACCTGTTTCTCCAGCTTCTGTTGCATAAGACTGGCGCTGTCATCTTCAAGGCCGCTGCAGAAAAACAACATCATGCAAGATTTCACACACCTCTCCACAAGCATGAACACTGATTTTAAGTTCACTAATCAAACCAGTAGGGGGCGTCTGTTGCACCATTACTGTTTATAATTAGCTGATTGATATGGTCAAAAAAATCTAATTTCAGGTTTTTTCAAACCAAATCCAGTTCTGATTCTAAGATTTTTTTTCTTTTCTTCTTACATATTAAACTTATTAAAAACACTTTAAACATAATGCCTTTGCATGTACCTCTTGTATATATGAACATAAATAGTGTATAACCAATGATATACAAAACTTTTTATCATTGTTTTTGTTACACGCTGCCTCTTTAAGCAGTTGATGTCTGTAGAAAACAAGTTAGCGTCTCTGCAGAGATTAAAGCTCAAATCCGATTATATCATCACACTAAATCATAAAGAGAAAGGGAAGAAAAACAAACAATATTTAGTCTGAAAGGAGGCCTCGGGCATTATCTAAGGGGCCCATGTTGCTTAGCTACGGTGAGAGAAGACACGGCTGTCAGATCTGACTCAGAGACCTACACAAGCTCTGCTTGGCAAAAGCATCCAAGTACAAATTCAGGTCAGTCACGCAGGGCACAGACTCATTTGTCTATCATCACTTCCTGTTGAGTAAAACTTCAAATATGACATGTTCTACTGGGATGAAATAAGTATAACGGGTTGGACTGAGGAGATGGGATGAGACGTCGTCACATCCGGCTGTTTTTCTCTGTATTAAATAAACTTTTTTCCTTTCTGTAGATGAGGCTGGAGGTTAGTTTCTGAATGTAAAAACCCAGAGCAAGAAAAACTGCTTTGCAAGGTCTGTTGGAGTATTATCAGCAGCGTCATCATCAGTAGCCAACAGAGCCTGAGCGGAGATATCACCACCTTCTGTCAGTTTCTATTGTCACTAACAAGTCCTTCATTAAGCACCTCTTACTGTCGGTACGGGCTAGGAGATGGGTCCCCTGGGAAGCCATTATGGCACCTTAAAAACAAGTGCTGAGGACAGAGAGGACGACAGGCGACTGGAGAGTGACTTCTGAATAACACATCTGAAAATGTCACTTCAGCCAGTGGGGAAATGGTTGGCTGAAGGCCCTGAGACGAGTCATTAGCAAGTCATTACAGAGCTGCAATTAGGTTTGTGCAAAGATTTAATGGTGGCATAAAAATGGATTTAAATATCTTCAGATTAGATGTTCGACAGCATGATTAAATGAAGATAAACCAGTTAAACTAATGAAACTAAAAGACTTAATTCACACATTTATTTACTAGGAAAAAAGATCAAATTTATCTTGGTGAGAAATAGTATGAAACATTCATGTTTCCCTTCCCAGCCCATCAAAAACAAACCAAACAAAGATCTTACTTTGGACTGGGTGAATATTTTCTGACTAACTGGATGCATTTAATAAAAAAATCTTGTGCCAAACATTTCAGAGTACCCTTCTGTTGAAGGCAGCAGGGATGAGCCTGTCAAACGTGTGGTGTGTGTTGTACCTTGATGTGGAGTTGGAGGAGAAGCTGGCAGAGCTGGAGGGTCTTCAGATGAGACAGCACAGCCAGGAAAACAGGACATAAGGAAAGTTAAATAAGAATCTTGCTTTAATCTGTTAAGAGGCTGAGAAAATATCATCTACCATGAATACTCTGAGAAAACAAGCACAAATACGCACACACACACACACTCACACAAACTTAGTTACACAAAGCCTCATAACAGCTAGGAGTGATTAATGTTTCATTAGTCCATCACAGCTTGGGTGACAGAGAAGGATACGTCTCTTCCTTGTGTGTTTTACCGAGGTAACCATGGAGATTGTGGCTGCGTCAACACCACACGTCCACTAGGATTGATTAAAAACCTCCAGCCAAGTATTTGAGGCCTTTGCCAGGATGCTGCAAAGATTCACAGAGTGACGGACGGATGGTCTGCCGAGGCACATCGAAAGTCAGAATATTTACTTAGAGAAACTCTGGTCACAAATCCTGTGTTCATTTCTAAATGTTGGCTGATATATGATATCAACAGTAATCGGCCCATCATTTCTGAGCAGCACTTGAAGCTATGGTGCAGGAAGGCACACACAGGTGAGAGGCAGGTACACCCTGGACAGGTCACCAGTCCATCAGCGGGCCGACACAGAGACACACAACCACTCACACACACACACCTGGGGAGAATTTAGAGTGACCAGTTAACCTAACATTATGGAGAAAGCCCACATTTACACGGGGAGAACATGCAAACTCCACACAGAAAGGCCGCTGTTCCACCCCCCCCAACCGAGGTTCGAACCAGCAACTTCTTGCTGTGAGGCCACGGTGCTAACCACCACCACATCACACACACACACACATTTAAAAAGATAATAATCCAACAACTTGCAAATAATTCATACTTTCACTTAAATGAAAAAACAAAAAGAAGGCTTCTCAAATTTTACATGATTTCCGGTCAGAAACTTAAGTCTTTTATTTTCACTTCATAAAGTCTTAAATCATCTTAAAGGGTGACATGCATGCACCGCTGGCAGGTCAGCGTAGCAGCCGGACACCCACTAGTCGACATTTATCACCACTAATTCCCTGAATCCATTCAGTTTGATTCACAACAGCCTGATTCCATTTGATTTAGATTCATTTACAGATATTTATGTAACACCAATTTATCTTGAATATTAAAGACATTCTTAGATAACTATTCTTATAAAACGCAGCCCTTTTAAATGACCATCAAACAGATATCTGGGAGTAATCAGATTATGTAATAAGCTGATATCATGCATTTCTGAAATACAATATTTAAAAGATCGTTGTCTACAGCTACCAGGCCATTATCGGATTTATTTTGGAGCATGTACGTGAGGGGTGATGTCACTTCCTGTTATTTTCATTCTGGAGCCCAGTCTTATTGCTGGCTGCTAATGTAAGATGTAAGATAAGGTGAATGTAATCCAATGGCGAATGAAAAAACAGGACCTTATCTCAGTGAGAGATGCTGATTTTGGACAGAAGCGACAGGTGAGAGTTGGGTCAATGTTACATACATACAGAAAAACAACCATTGCAACCTTTCAGGAAATAAATGCATGAAGAGTTTTGCATTTTTGTTTGGTTACAGCTCCTCCAAACAAGAAGAAACGTGCAGAAACCTGACGTAGAAATACGTCACCGTCATAGAATGGGACCTTGCTAAGCCTCGAGAGTATAAATGCTAAGACAAAGTATTTTACAGTTAAAATCATTTTAGGTATGTCAGTGATGGGTTGGATAAGCATTCCTAGATCATCTTTAGTTATGTGGGTGTTTCAGTTGAGCAGCTGACAACACACATACAGAGAGAGAGAGAGAGAGAGAGAGAGAGAGAGAGAGAGAGACTGGATAGACACAAATCACCGACTCTGGTTACAACGAACAGTCACAGCCTGATGTTCTGAATAAGTAACAACGTGGTGGCAGAAACATGAGCAAGAGGCACAGTTTGACTGCAGGTCAGTCATCTGGCCATGACTGGAAGAAACGTTTTACTGAAGCTGATCTCAGTTCTGCCAAAGCCCGCTCAGTTATCGGTATTCTTTAAATTAAGGAATAAAATCATGGATAAATTATCATAATGTTTTTACTGAAGCCATTTCTGTAGTATTTGCATGCATATAAAATGGAACAAAATCACCTTTTTTTTAGCATAACATGCATGTGTGTGGCTACCTGTATGACCAGCGACTGTAGGCAGGCTGAGATCCCTCAGACTTTACAGTGTCCATGGGTCCAAATGCAGGAATGCTAGTCCACGTACCAACAGCACCACAAAAACCTTCATTTACTTGTGGCCAAAGTTTCCGTGCAGTCCAGCCCAGCAGAAAGAGCAGAAGATCTCTGCTGAATGCCTCTGTGGAAGAGTAGCGACACAGCCGTCCCACCCATGGGAGTAACAGCTACTCTGCACTGAGGTAGGCTGAGGTCGCCAGGCTTGTGCTGTTGCCATGACTTCACATTTCAAGCAACGTACAGGGATCCAGAAAGAAACAGGTATGAAAGTGACGGTGCTGAATGTCAGGAGGTTGTAAAGATCAGCCAGGAATGGAGAGAGAGAGAGAGAGAGAGAGAGAGATAGAGAGAGAGAGAGAGAAATGTCCTATGAAGGTCAACGAAGATCAGAAAGCAGGAATGACATTGTAAACATCTTTTTCAGCGGCTTTAGATTTGTTCTAAAACATGAGATGAGCTGCTATGAAGAGGAAAAAGTAGCATTGAAAATGTAAAAATAGAAAGAAAATCAAATGAATTTTCCTAGTGTGGTCTTGAACTACAAAATCTGATGGAAACAAACATTACTATGTTTGGGGGATGTTGAGAGTTTTGTCCTGAGAGAAATGAATCACATACTACATCAGAAAGCTCTATTTACTTTATACTGTATGTTAATTTTACCATAAGTGACTTGCAGTGTAAAGGTGTGGAAATAAACCAACAAAAATAATATATGAACAATAAATACAAATAAGAGTCTTTAGATTAATAATGCAGTATATATACACACATCACACACAAATAAACTCTTCTTAAAAATACAAGCTATAAAATTTAATTTCAATTTTAAAATAGAGTGCAAGAAATCATTTATTTTCAAATTAAACATTTTTTTCAGAGAGAGAAGTATAATTAAGAAGTAAAATTAAAGAACAGTTTAAGAGATAAATGAAAGCAAAGCAACTCTCTGAAATGTGATTGACAGGTCTCCAAAGGAGGAAGACAGAAATGACTACAGCAGTTTAAAGTAAACTTTTAAAAGATGAAGAACTTGGCAAAAAATCTTTAAAGTATCGACATTTGGCTGCACATTTCATGAAGAGATTTTGTCTCATATCAAGTACAACTACTAATGTTAAGAAAAGCTATTAACCTGATGTTACCGTGAAGCTAACGAGGTGCTAATACAGCCCCATCCAGCAGGTGCCGCGCTGGGATGGGATGGCTTGGTAAACCCCGATCTCTAATCACAACATGCAGGATATAAGCTAGATACTGATAGATGCTTCAGTTACATATTAGTGTGATGTCATAGCAACACAACACCTTTCTTAAATTATAACAAAGAAGAACGCAACGCAGAAACAAAGACGCAGAGCGGTGGACATCCAGAAGTTGGTGTCCTTTCTTCTTGGACGGGAAGTGGATTCTTTCGACCAATCAACAGATTGCAGTGTGTCAAGCTCCACCCTTTAGAGTTGGATCGGGACCCCAACAGTAGGGTCCCAAAAACAGTCAGGCGGTTCGGATTGGATATTCTGACAACCTTCCCAGATTTCGCCGATGCAAACACAAACCAACCCAGACCCGCTGGTGGAAATGGGGATTGTGATATATTCCGTTTTCAGGGAGTCTATCAAAGGACTACACATCGTCTCAGTTAAGATCTTCACATTGGAGCTGAAAATGAAATATAAACAATGCTCAACAAGTAACTCCGCATCCAAGTTACTCAGGAGTAATTAAGCTAGGATTACATGGCCCAGTTTAAACGGGAGGCTAGCACGGCTGCTAGTTGACTTTAAAGTAAGCTATGAAATGAAAATGTGGAGAAAATATCTTGTTACCAGTCTGGTTTTCTATGAGATGATTTAAGGATGAAGAGATAGGGATATTTTTTGTAAAGAGGAAAGATACAAATCAGGCTAAGACAAACTCCAGTCCTCCAACAGCTTCCAACATGGAGCTAGTCACGCAAGGCACTGTGGTCAGACTCAAGGATCCAGTCTAGCACCACCACCAGACAGTAAACCAGAACCGATCCCCCTAAATAAGTACTGCCTTCCGGTAACAGTGTGGGCGGCGCTGCCATTAGCTGCAGCTCATTTCCTCTGACTCAGAAGGGCAGATGGCACATAACAAACCACAGAAGCCCAATCAGTCTGCATCTCTGTTGTATGCGATACAGGCAATTTATCGAGCTTTGAATAGTCAAAATCCTTCTCAAATATTAATACCCAGTCAGCATTACTACTCCGTCGCTGAAATACAGAACAGCACACACTGTTTTTATCCCTATAGATTATTCTTTCTACAACTAAAAAAGACACTTTGTAGGTACTGTTATGTAGTTGCTAAGAGACCAGAGGCTTTCATTCGTTTTTCTGTGTCTTTCCACAGAGTGAGAGAGAAAATTCATAGAAAATCAGGATGATGTTGTGCATGTTTGTCCAGAGAGACAGCTGTAAAACGCCATACAAGTCGATGAATAGCAGGGGAATCAGTCACCAGTGAGAGTAATTACTGAGCTCAAAACAAATGATGGAAATAAACTGTAGGAGCTGATAATAATACGGTTTCCCAAGGGGACCCCAAGCAACACACTGGCGTTATTGCTCTCCTATGATGCTGCTTTGATTTG
>CM047997.1:24809147-24821347 GCA_026261665.1 Melanotaenia duboulayi
TAAAGAGGTCTAACCCGGTACCACCAAGGCAGACCTCATAAAGTGGTCGGTGAGTGTATATTATAACAATAAAAGAAGATTTACTACCACATGTCCATACTTTACAGTAGGTGACAACCCTTGTTTACTAAATGATAAAAATCAAATAATTATGCTGGCACTGACAGAGGAAAGGATGGCGACTACTTTCATCTGTATCTCTCTGGAAAAATGAAAGATCACTGCTGCAACATCTGAAATTGTGTGCGTTCACTATGCAAATACAAATAGTTTGTTCAGCACAAGATGGGTTGCATGCTAAAAACAAACAAACAAAAAAACAATAAAGAGCATGACTGGATTATGCGGAGATTAACTGTGCATGAGTTTTGTGTAGAGAAAAATCCATCCTTGCACTTACAGATTTTCTGACTCTGTTACAAATTTATTTGACAGTTCTGCACACTTTATAGGCTATGATGAACTACAGATTTCATGAATATTCTCTCTCTCACACACACACACACACGCACACACACACAAGAATAAAAGAGGGGGTAAATGAAAGCATGCTCAGACATGTCAGCCACAGATTTTTCTTCCTCAGCCACTTTCCATATTCAGATCTAAGCTAGTGGGATCTGTGAGGAAGCTGTTCGTGCTTCTACAGATGAACCAGCTTGAACATTATAAATGTGAGACACTCATCTGTGCTACGGCTTCAAATATCATCTGTTTTTCTTTTCTTACATCACCACAGAGAAAATGCTTAAGTTAGACTTTAGATTAAGAACGAGACAGCATGTTTAGCCAAGAAATGGACGCGTTAGCAGAAAAAAGTAGAGTCAGATTTGTGTAAAAATAAAACTACAAGCACGGATCGCCGTTAATGTGTAACATACGCCGAGCTCGCGCATCGCTTTTCTAAACGGATGAATCCGAACAGAATAGAAGACACCGAATCAAAGGTAAACGTTAAGAGAAAACCTTGGATACACGTTGTTAATGTTTCTGTTTTCTCTTTTCGACCATTTTTAGCTCGTCACGGAGCGATTTTGCGCTGTTACACTTCAAATCTTCGCTCGGTAACACTGTCATTCAGCGAGTAAAATATGTGTCCATTTTAATCAAATCCATAACTTGACTTTAAAAGCCAGTTATTTGTTAGAGCTAGCTTATTACCATAGACACACACACACACACATATATATATACCTGTGTATGCTTATTACCGTTAGAAGCTAAAGCTAGCTGCCTCAACCCAGCCGCCACTGTAACGCTGCTTTAATAAAAGTTGTGGGCGACAGTTAAGTTTTCCCAAACAAAATGGTAACTGCACAACTCCTCTTCTCACTCCACAGCAGGCAAAACAGACGACGGAGACACACTGCGAGCCAGCGATGCTCATTTTTCTCACCTTATGCTGTAGTAACTCATGTTTTACCACGGTTGCTAAGGAAAAAAACCCTCGTGAGAGGTAGAGCTCTTTTTGTGGACGCGGTAGTGTAGAACTTTGTTACTCTGTCCTTAGTTACCGAGCGTACGAAGAATGGGGGTTGCTATTGGCCAGTCGTCTCTTTAGGTGCAATGTGATTGGTGGACGTTCAACCGTGAGGCAGATTGTAGGCGTTGATTGATTTTTTCATTCCACCATGAAATGCGTTACACATTTATTTCAGAGGCGTCACAAGCAAGAAATAAGCTATTCTAACATTAAAATGTATTTATTGGCTGTAGTGGGTACTAACGTGTACTTTTATGTATATGAAATTATTATAAAACTTTATAACTAAGAGAATTTGTACAGATTCTTACACTAGAACATTCCGTCAAGTCAATGTAGTTATTCCATCTAACAACCCATGTTGTTGGAAAAAGAAACCAATGACCAGATATTTTTCTTTCTATTCATACTTTTATTCCACACCTCTTTTGCAGCATAGTTGAATGACAAGATGCCTCCGGTACACAGCACACCCGTCAAAACAAAGTGACCCCTCAACCTACCCTTGCTTTTCTGATACCAGTGACTCAAATGTTGGGTTACATTGTTGAGTATGTGATACAAGCTATGCAGTCACTAACTTTTCCCATGCAATAGTTATTAAAATGAGATAATTTGATTTGAATATAAAATTTGCCTCTGATTAACAACATATTTATAAATTAGCTATGCTCTGAATTAGTGTAGCTGACTCAGAAAGATGCCCCCTCTCCTTTAACATCAGCATCAAACCCCTTCTCCTCCTCCATGTCACCTTCACCCCATAATCCCTCTCTGGCGTGTCAGCAACCAAAGTATCAGGTGGTTGGTTACAGGGTGGTGTACATGGCTGAGCCAGCAGTAAATGTACAGGAGAGGAGGGACAACTGCTCCCTTCATGGCTTATTTTTGAAGTGC
This sequence comes from Melanotaenia duboulayi, assembly GCA_026261665.1. Lineage (NCBI taxonomy): Eukaryota > Metazoa > Chordata > Actinopteri > Atheriniformes > Melanotaeniidae > Melanotaenia > Melanotaenia duboulayi. The sequence goes on from CM047997.1 coordinate 24,811,528, forward strand.
CACATCAGGTGGTGGGTCAACACTGCAGACCTCAGTGGTACCAATCCTTTTGAAGGTAAATGCTAAAGCGCCATCTGCTGGAATTCTGCATCTCTCAGTCACATCTATAGATGGAATTTCAGGTATTTCCAAACATCTGTTGGATGCAGCAGAAAATGTTTCAGTGTTCTGTTTTCTGTTTTTTGCCAGCTGTCTCTTTGTTGCATCTGCACACTGTCTTGAAAGTGTCCTTTCATTTTGCCGTGATCCCCGTGGTTGATTTCTGACATCAGACACAACAGTGCACTCTGCACCTCTCTTCGTGCGTCCACTTTTAGGTTTTTGACACTGATCTTTTGACCCAGTTTGAAATGATAAGGAGGGAAATTTGCACACGCTGTTCTTTCTGGACAGCTGACTGCAGCTGTCAAGGATGCTTGTGGCAGACTGACATCTTCTCCCTTTTCTCATTGGGGGGGCAGGTGGAACTGTGCAGTTGAATTGTGGGTTTACCTTAAAGATTGAAATCAGTTAAACATAATAAGCATATTGTCCCCCATCACCACAGATCTTACAGGTGCACTGCTTGAAGATCTATCTGATGTGTGGGCATAACTGTTTCACCCAACACCTGAGCAGGTGTGTTCTTTAATCCATTAAAATGGACCTAATTAGCTTTTTTTGATTAAAAAACAAATAAATAAATTCAGGTAAATAATATTTTTCAACCATGTAGCTGAGTCTTAACACATTATAATTTAACTGCAGACTCTTAATAAACATTTGAATAGAAAGGCAATTGTTATGATTAAAGAGCTGAATTACACTTTAAAAAGTCTTCCAAATAAGTCCAAATAAATAACTCACCCATGAATTAATAGATGAGCTGTTCTGTGTTTGTGTCTCTGGAAAAAAATCTTTAGGGTTGAGTGCAGCTCGGACCTCAGGCACATTTTGGAGTTTAGCGCCACACACAGGCCGCTCCAGGAACAGCAGGGCAGGCTTGTCAGACTTTGAAACTTTGCGAGGCATCAATGTAAATAATTCCCAGACGTCTGCTGGGATAACAAAAAAACACAGCAGCAAATGCCCCACTTAGAATATCAGACTTTTACCAAATGATCGAGGCTGTTTACAGCTCAAATATCAACAACAGAAAGTGATTATTTGAATGTTTTCATTACTTAAAACCAGACCCTTACTCTACGTACCATGTTGCGGTCCTTTGCTTAGTAGGAATTACATGCATTTCATTTACTAATTAAAATTAAGTTATCGTGTTCATACAGTCTTTGCTTATTTTGTATTTGTTTTCTGTCTTGTTTCTCTCTATTTCTCGGTTTTCTTTTTCTTCTTCCTCGATTTCGCTCAGTGAATCGTAAACCTGCATAGAAGAGCATTACCGCCTACTATTGAATCTTCTTCTGCAATTTATTGACGGTTGGCAAACAACGCACAGATGTGCTTTACCGCCACCAACTGGTAAAGATTGTGGGACAGGCTCTCATCGGATCAGTTGCAGCCATTGGAGCATTTTTATCACGTGACCAAAGTGACGGGGTAACACCCACAGCGCCAAAATTCAAAACTGTTTCTGAATTGTCCACTCGGCATGTAAATAACACTAAATTAAATTATTTTGTAAACATAACAAGCGTTCTTTTGGAGATCGAACATGAACCAAGCGGTTCAACTTCAGGCCGGAGTCCAGGCACGCGGAAACATTGCAGTAATATGAAGGTCTGACTGAGTTTTTTTTAGCTTTGTTGTTCGTGTAGTTAGCTTTCCGTGCTGACAGTTAGCCACCTAGCTGAATATGGTATGGAACGTTAGCTTAATGTTAGCTTAAGTTCAAGTCTAGCAATAAAATGTTTAATTGATTTAATAATATAATTATTCACCGAATATTGTGTAAATGATTATTACCCCGAGTTTTGCGGAATATTTTGCCGATTTTATTATTTAAATAGTTTTTTTTATCGTTAACGTACTCATGTATGAGTTCTGCCAACAGAACGTTACATGATGAAAGACGTCGTCAACTGCAGGCCAGAATCTAGCTAACGACTGTTATTCTAGAAGACGCTAGGCACCAGAAAACCTAACAACGGGTGAAAGCTGGGATTGTAACTTAGCATCTGCGGGGCTGAAAAGTCAATACACGGTGAGGTTGAACATATTCCGACGAGTATAGCCAAATCGGTATGTTATGGATGTCTTTCTCTGTGTGTCTCTATGTAGGAGCAGTTTATATGAGCTGTATGTAACAGCAATATCTTGATATTACCTGAACGTTGGTTTACCGGTAATTCTAGTTAGCACAGTGCACTAATAATATGTAAAAGATACATTTAGTCCCACAATATGGACTCAAATAGTTGTACTTTTCTTACGTTTGTTCAGACTACCAGTGAAGTTCAAGGGATATTATAGTGCTTTGACCATGAGACGGAGCCCAAGGAGACCCCTCATTCTCCGAAGAAGAAAATTACCTTTCTTTCAAAATGAGCCAATCGCATCCGGCACACAGGACCCGCCTGATGCACCGGCTTCCAAAGAACCTTCAAAACCGGTTGCCTGTCAGTACTTCACGGATGGTATCCGCATTATGGATCACCCTTCCATGTGTCACACTCAGGTGGTTGTAATTCCCAAAACAGCAGATCTGCAAAGTGTCATCGGAGCCCTCACTGCTAAAGGCAAAGAGTGTGGTCCCCAGGGCCCAAACAAGTTTATCCTTCTGAGCGAGGACAGTGGATCTCTTAGCCAGACTGCTGCTGAAAGGAAATCTGGTTCCAGGAGTGCAGCTGGACTGCCAGTGAGAGGAGGACCCATCCCTCCTGAAGCTAAACTGCTCACTGGAATCAAACCATGTATGAAATCGGAAGTTATTTCTTTCTTACTTATTTCTTCTTATGCTTCAAATACAGGATCTAATGTTTTTACCCTTATTGGTATCTAAGTGGGATTGTGTTCTACCATTTAATCCAATGTTATGTTTTAATAACTGTTCATCGTGTTCTTTCACCAGTAAGTAAGGATGCAAATTGCAGCCTTTTAGATGACAGCCTCACCAATATCCAGTGGCTGGGCAAAATGAACACATGTGCCTTAGAACCACATCCTGCAGCGCAGATGAGAAATAAGGAGAACCAGATTCAAACATCAGAGACTTCCCAGGTGAGCTGCTCTCTCCTGGCTTCAGCTTGCGATTTTTCCTCTTGATGTGCTAACAAACGCTTGTGTGACAGAAGTACTGGTCTCAAACTTGTCTTAGAGTCCATTAACCAGTCTGCCTCGTTCAGTGTCACCACAGAGTGATTTATAAGAAAGACCACAGTACTCGGATTGCAGAACTTGGCTTTGATATTAACTCCTGAACAAGTCCTTTCAATGGAACGAGTCTGTATCTGCTTAAATCCAACCATGCTGCCATTTTTATAATAGTTACTGACATTTTTGAGAGTAAACAAATATTCAGACAATAAAATATAGAATTTAAACTTAAATTCTTGCTTGTGTTGCAGAGATTTCACACCAGTATGACACCTGGGATGTGAAAATTACCAAATATAGACACACATTTGCTTCACACCGGATTAGGATGTTTTCTCTGTTTTTTCAGGCCAAAGATATCCAAGGCTTAAAAATAACAGGACATGCAGGGTTTTTTTTCCAACAGTTACTACTCCAGCTCAAATGTGCTGTTGTCTTGTTTCTGTGTATGTGTGTTTACAGGCTTACAATATGTATACCAATGCAGAAATCGCCCATCAACCGATGTTGGAGAGGCCACCGTACTCGTACATGGCCATGATCCAGTTTGCAATAAACAGTAGGAAGAACAGGAAGATGACGCTGAAAGAGATTTACATGTGGATTGAGGACAATTTCCCTTACTACAGAGAGGTGGCCAAACCAGGATGGAAGGTGATTCAGGGCTGGTTTAAAACCCGTTTGTGGGCTGTTCAGGGATCTTTGGAGCATCAGACACTGAAATGTGACCTGAAGAATTTTTGCTTGTTTCTGATCGCAGAACTCCATCCGCCACAACCTTTCTCTGCATGACATGTTCGTTCGTGAGGCGTCACCAGATGGTAAAATTTTCTTCTGGACTATCCGTCCTGAAGCCAATCGGTGCCTCACTCTTGATCAGGTGTATAAGGTGAGGATAGAAACATTTTTAATGTGAAATTCTACCTGTGTCATCTGTTTTAATAACTATTACATGTTTGTATCCGCTCTCACTCCACATCCTTTGTTTATAGCCTGGTTGTGACTCAATGACTGCTCCTGCTTCTGGGCCAGTGCTTTTATTTCCACACCAAGTAAGACTGATCACCCCCTTTTTTTTTCAGTTCTTCACCTAATTTCACCTCAGTCAGTCAACAGGAAGCCGAAAGAGACAGAAAAGTCAGAAATATGAATAGCATCACATCCCTGTTTTTTAAGCCATGTTTCTGTAGCCAGAGAACGTAGCAGCACCTGGAGCCCAAAGTCTGGGGCTACCTTTTCATTGCAGGAAGAAGTGATGTAAGAAGGAGAGCAGCTGAAGTTGCAGACAAAGATTAGGGTGCTTATAAGCCTAATATTAATTATTTACACTCATAAAGCTACCCACTGTTCCTCCGTAGGGACAGTCATGAGAGGAAAAGCAGTGGACAGACTGGGCGCTTCCTAAACGCTGTTAGCAAACGCAGTCAGGCTACCAAGCTGGTGTACTTTGACAGTGTGTGTTTTCTTTACAGCAACAGAAGAAGATGACTATGGAAGCAAGAAAAACACCCACTTCTGGTGAGTTATAGAGACCTTTTTAAAGAAAGCATCGGAGATGGCAAACAAAGCTAAATATCAGTAACTAGGTTTTGGGTTTTCACATGCTCTGAGCCGATGCCTCTTCCATGTCCAGAGAAAAGGATGAAACCTCTTCTGCCTCGAACCGAGTCCTACTTGGTTCCCATCCAGCTCCCCGTTGCCTCCACGGTGTATCTGCCAACCTCGGTTGCCTCCTTTACTCCTGCTTCCTCCCAGCAGAAACAGAGCACTTCACGAGGAGCCAAAAGAGTCCGCATAGCTCCCAAGGTAAAGATTCTGTAACTGGGGAAGTCACAATAATAGATTTCCTTAGTACAATTATTGTCTAAAATCAGCATTTTACCATTTTTACAATTATTGTGGGTTAATTTTAACAAGATGTGTAAAATCACATGATCCCTCCTCAAAGGTCCATAACTTTTACTTGTTTCTATCTGTTGATGCAAACGTCACAAAATATAGACGCAAAACAAAGCAACCCAACAGTCTTCTTCCAACTGCATGGCCTCTGCTCTGTAAAGCATGAACAAATCTACACATTACCTTTGGACCTTCCTCAGAGAAATGGTGGGAAAGGCTCCAGGACCTCTACCTGGACTAGGGAGGCTCCTTCTGGAAACTACATTATAAAAATGTTCTTGAACATTTCTTTTCAACCTGCGTAGAGAATTTAGAAACGCAGGAAAAACATGCAGCTAGCTTTGGCTTCCAACCGTCCGTTAGCAGAACAGCTGCTGTTTAAAGAACACGGGAACATTTCATGCTAATGTCACGTTGGGCCACAGTTCTGAATGTTTATCTTTACTTTGGCGTAAAAGCTGCTGGTTATCCTGCAGGTGGTGACACATTTCATGCATTTCCTCCTTTCACTGCTACTTCTTTGTGGCTGCTGAGTCGTCCACAATTACACCAGAAATCCAACGAGGATGACTTAATGTGTTTCACCCCTCCTCTGCCGTACTTTCCCACTCTAACACACCTTTTCTGTAACTCATATGGATAGAAGACAAAACAACACGCGTGTGCGCTGACCTGCTGTTATGGTTGGGACATCATCTTTTATGGAAAGTGACGATCTTGAGGGGTCCTTCTGATTAATTTATTTTTACTTTTAAAACTGATTAATTATAAGATAATCATGACGTCCCTTCCTGTAACAGGAAATGACAAACCAGCTGGGGAATAAATTATTCCAGGCCAAACATGTCAGATGTGTGTTCAGAAGGTTCTCAGGAAGGTTTTAAAGGATGTGGTTCTGTGTCTGGCAGGTGACGCAGAGCAACTTCCCAGCTGTGGCCTCATCTCCTCAGAGGATCAAAGACCTGAAGGTGGAGGTGAAGCAAGAACCCATATGTGTTCCAATTAAATGCGAGACTCCCAAAGCCGCCCCCCCAAAGAGACAAGCCAGCAGCTCTCGTCGCAAACAGCGCCTGGTTCACTCTCTCCATGAGGAGCCTGTCCTCCTCTGCCCCAACAATACTTTCTTTGACTCTGGCGTGGCGTCCGATGGGTCTGCCTTCCAGGATGTCCGAGATTCGGAGCTAGATGAGCACCAGCACACTCAGAACAGCCCAGACCAGGACTTTTCCTTCAAGACCCCCATAAAAAGTAGCAGCCACCTGACCTCCTCCACTCCGACCAAGCCACCCTTGAATGTTGTTGTCGAGCCCTGGAAAGTGACCCCAGTGGGTAAAGGGACCCAAACTGTCCTGGAAGTCAGCCCTATTCGCACACCCGGCGGTCCCGCAGTCACCCCCCGACACGACTACACCACCTTCAGCTTCGGCAGCACTCCCTTTAAAGACCTGCCTCTGTTCAGCTCGCCCAGGGAGCTGCTCACACACGCTCCCACCAGAGCCTCCACACCAGCAGAGTCGCCCCCCAGACACCTCCCACGCTGGGGAGCCCCCACACCGGCTAACCGCTCACTCACCGAGGGCCTCGTCCTGGACACCCTGAACGACAGCCTGAGCAAGATCCTGGTGGACATTAGCTTCTCAGGTCTGGATGACGAGGACCTGGAAACCGCCAACATCAGCTGGTCCGAGTTCCTCAACCAGTTTAAGTAGCCTGAAAGCTGAAAGTGTGACCTGGCGAAGCTGAATGTTACAAACACTACAGGTGAGAAAGCAGACGGTAAAATCCAAAGCAAACTGATCCCTACTGACTGTAATCTGACCACTTCAGAAAGTAAGTGTCAGTATTTTTATAAGAGTTCATGCACTTAGTAGAGGAGTCAGTCGATGCTGCCATCTTTGTAGTTCTTTAAATGGGCACTCTGTCATTCGGATTCTTTTATTTGGGGTAATTTATTCAGGCGCTTTCATTGTCTATGACATCTTTTTAATAACTTCTAACAAGGCTCACAGAGAGGTGAGGAAAGACTTGGCCTCCTCCAGATTTGGATCATTCCGGTTTGCTTTCTTTGCTTCTGCATGTTTCTGGCTGCCATGTGGAGTAAACTCATCTTTTTAAATAACAGAGAGGCTTTAGTAACCCAGCAAAACAAAATCACGTGGCCTCCTTTTCTGTCTCACCACTTCTCCCCGTCTGTCTTACAAGTATTGTATGAGAAGAGAAATATTGAAGTGTATTTGTTTATTTGCACATTTTTAATATATGATTTACAGTTTTCATCGCTAAACGTTAAAGACGTGATGTTAGCTGATCAGCTAGCAGGTTTTCACAGTTTTCTTTCATGGAACCAACATATACTAGCAGTAAATAGCACTAACAGCAGTAGAGTTGTCTTCGTATGCGAGTCATAGAGATGTCCTGCTCACTGCTATTTTTTAGTAAATGTGCCAGCAGCAGTGTCAGGACACTTTGTACTTACAGGACATCTTTTTAAAGCAGCGACTGGGGAGGGAAGAGCATACAGGATGTTTTCTATGTAACTGGCTCCGCTGGTCTTAACGCTCACTGAGAATACAGATCTTTTTTTTAGCCATGAAGCACGAGCAGGGAAAACGTGTGATTCTCAGCTTGTTTTTGTGCAGCAGCTTCTTCTGATGATGATGCTGCCATAATGTGGCTTCAATAAGTTCGGTGACATTTTCAATCGTGCATAAGAGGATCTGCTGGAAGTTTGCGATGGGAACGGATGACGTTTCCAGCTGTTTACAAGCTTCCACTCGTTCTGTTTCCTGAAGTTGTCACAGGGACAAAATATTTCTAGTTCCACATTAAACACCAGGACCTTATGAAGTCACGCTTTGACTAAAAATCCATTTCAGGCTGATTTACTCAGATTACATTTGAACTGTGGTGAAGAAAAGATGATGTGCATCTTCTTCCTCAGTGTTGAGCTTCCTGTGTTTTGTATCTGGAAAACTGCACAGCATGACTGTTCATTTTTATTTATGTTTGAATACAAGTCTAAACAATTAAAAGATTATTCTTGATTTAAAAAGTGGTTTATTTTCATAAAACTAAAAATACTCCCATCTTGAATTTTTGTTATTAAACGACATATTCGTGGCTTTTTAGCTTCACAGCATTTCATTTGCTTTTTAATATCTTGTCTTGTTAAAATGTCAAACACTTCGGTTTCCAGTAGAGTTTCACCTTCAAGTATTTACTCTAAAAAGTACCTGGAAAGTGTTTTACTATTAAATGAATACTTTGAGTAAATCTCCCAAAACGAGGCGTCCGTGGAGTCTTTCGGTTCTTCAGTACGTCTGGACCTCCTGTTGAGCCACTTCCAGCAGGATCTGCAGCTGCTTGCTGCAGTAGTCTGGAAATGTTGGATGGAATTAGAATTGTTATATTCAATTATAAACAATGTTTTTAAAGAGTTGTTTGCACATCTGGAATCAACTTACTGAACATGTGCCTCCATCTGGGGGGCAGCCGGTACCGGTGAACGGTCACATAGTAAACTGGCACACCAGTAAGGGTCAGAGCACAGCTCTGTCCAGTGTTCCAGGGGTCCGAGTAAAGCGAAAGACCCACGATGAAGAAGCAAACCGCGGTGAAGATGACCGGGATCACCAAGGGCACCTTAGGGTGACGAAGCGTTAGTTGTGGTAGGATGAGGGAGATGTTGCAGACAGTTCAGAGGTATGAGCTAACCTTGAAAGGCCTCGGGTGAAGAGGAAAGCGGTATCTGTGGATGATCATCCCCAAGGTTGCCAAGGCGATGAAGAACCAGCGCGAAAAGGAGGCAAAGTTGATGAGCTGGTAGATCTCTCCAGTGATGAGCATCAACACTGCCAACGGGTACTGGAGACAGAGAGGCGAGGCAGCTCCATCACACTCTGCTCCCAGTCCAGCTGCACAGAGATTCCTTGTTTCTCTCGTTTAATGAAGTTTCTAAATCTTACAAACTAAAAAGTTCTGAAGCTCTCAGCAGGACCCGGGTTCAGAGCCTTAGATCAAAGGGATTCTTGCTTTTATTTGTCAGAAAGAGCCACACAACAGGGGCAAAGGCATTAAATCCAGACAAGACTAGATACAGACGTTGGACTGATACAAGAGATCTGAAATAAACGTTATTTACACCTCTGAATAAACAAAAACCCAAGTTTCTCTTTCAGTCGAAGACTTTCTGGTCCTTTTACAAACTGTTCACCAACCCTCTTACCACTGAATCAGAAGAATTTATATAACAAATAAATCTGTTAGCTCTTATTTACGATGACATTTTTAACGATAAATTCATAAGATATGACATTTTACTAGCAATAAACTTATGGGTCAGGTATTCCTTAATTCATTATTATCTATTATTTTTAATTTGATTAACAGATTGAACTATTTATTTATTCTTTTCATGCATAAATGAAAATTGTTTGTATAAATGTTTGACTAATTATGAAGATTTAAACAGGAATAAATCTATAAATATGGCAACTTCTAGACAAAGATATGCCAAATATATATATATTCACTGTTAAGAAATATTATTTATTTCATATTTTTTTTATTTATATTTATTGCTAAACATTTGCCTTTAGAAATTAAAGTAAATCTACATTTAAAAAATCAGTTCATAAATAAACACCTCCTTGCATCCATATATATA
>CM047997.1:24858560-24878539 GCA_026261665.1 Melanotaenia duboulayi
GTGTGGAAACTTGATGGACATGCCACCAGGAACTGTAATGACAGATGACTGACTGGTGCTTTCCCTGCCTAGAAACACTGACCTTTACTCTTTGGTTGTCCCTGAATTTTCTCCTAGTGCACCTTAGAGATGTCTTTTATTGCAAGTTCAAGTCAAGTCGCAAGTCACTTTTAGTTGCTGTCAGTGTTTTAATTTGTTGTGCAAACACTGGGTGTGACGGTCAGTCGGTGTTCCGTCTGGAGAAATGACAGCAGGAGAAGATCAGGAAAAAAAAAACAAGATTGTTTATGACTCTCCATTCCCAAGTCTGAGTTGATTTCAGTATGAGTCCAAGTCGAGTCTCAAGTCACTGGAAACAAGACAAACTATGCAAAATTGGGAGCTTTTATTCTTTCCAGACTCTATTGATTCTCTTGCAGGCCCTCCGCTGACGATAACCCAACCAGTCTGTTTCATGAATAAATCATGAGCCAACAAGGCACAGGAGATACATATAAATGAGGACTCAAATGTCTGCAGGTGAGCCAATAAAAATTTGTTTTAACCCAGTTAAAAAACATTAAGCACAAATATCGATCAGAAGTTTTGTTCTCCCAGATTCGATGGCATCACCTGGTCAGATCTGTCTGTGAGGGGCTGATTGAGCAGTTGCCTTCATGGTTGGGCCATCTGTGGCAATTTTAGCAGGCATGCCGAATAAATCTGTTCAAAAAGCATCACGAAGGGCATCAAAGTGGGGCTGCAGCATGCTGGCAGATTACTGACATTCAGCTTTGCCGGTGCCGCTGACCTTTGCTTTTCCATACGCTATTCTGTTTTTAATGAGTCAACTTAGTCACATGCACTATGTGTTTTCACTACGTGAGCTCAAAACTCTGGAACATATGTGCCTGAATAAATAGAGCAGATAAAACACATCATAGAATAAGATCAAGAGGCTGATGAATTAATGTCATGTCCTCTGAGATATAAAAGTCAAGACTCGTAGTGCTTACATAGTCAGCTCAGTTTTACTCAAATGTGAATGTATTAATTGTGACAATAAACTATCTTGAAGCCATGAATCCAACTCTTTCATTAATGCCACCTGTACTATCTGCAGTCTGGTCAAGACAGCTAGCTGTTGGAAGTTGGAAGCCAAATGCTTGGGGTGTAAAGCCACTGGGAAAAGACTGGTCTTGGTCAAACACCAGTGGGGTTGATGGTGTCTGACCTGCAATGATTAAGTGAAATTGTTTACTGCTTGCTCTCTTCCTGCTGGGCTCCTTGAAGCTCTCAAGGGACAGACTGCGGAACAACCTTCAACCGCTTCAGCAGACGATTTTGAAGCTAATTTCATCTTGAGAATTCAGCACTGGGTCTCAATTAGAAATCACTGGATGGTGATTTTAAATCATGTTGTGCTTCCGATTTAGATAAGAGGTATGTCAAGCTGTCACATACCAGTTTTCCTTGATTCTCCGTGCAATAAATGAGCATGCTGTAGGGCTGGGCAGATCGATCCAAATATCGATAATATCGATACCAAGGCTAGTATCTGTATCAATCGATACCAGCGTGATGAGATCGATATTTTTCTTCCAGAGTGCTTTAAGGATAAAAAGCCAAAGAATGTGAATGAGTCGCTGCTATTCTACATGATCTATCTATTTTGCTAGTGAAAAGATTTCGCCTCTTCTAAAGATGAAACTCGCTGATGAAACTGACATCTGAGACCATAACGTGCTATTACATCTTCCTGGGGGGTAATGAATGTGAAAGCTTATTTTAGATTCATATTCAGATTAAGAAAACTTTATTTATCAATATGAGCAATTCATTTGCAGCTTACAGACACCAGTCAGCAGTCACAGTGCCATGTGTCATCATCATCAGTACCCATGGGGTCGTTGGAAGACAACCAATAAATACATACGAAACAATGCAATAAAATAATTTTGTTCGCAGGATTGCTCAAAAATTACATGTCTGCATATCTTAATTCACCAAAGTCTGAGGGGAGCCTCTTTTAAAGCTCCTTTTAGCTTCACCACATCCTCACTTATACATGCAACCCTGTCCACACAAATATACAGCATGTAAATGGACGTCTGTTTCTCCAGTAACAGACAAACCGAATTAAATGTAGAAAGTTTAAATGCCTGGAGTGAGAGAATGTGGTGGTTAGAATGGGTCAAAACAGATATCCGGTCTCAGCACTTTAAGGATAAGAGGTTTCGTGGACATGGCTTTCATATTTCATATGCACCCTCAGTTTGTTCTTAGAGCTCCTGAAAAACTTACAAGAAGTAAGATTTAGCCCACCAGCCAAGATTAAGTGCTATATTTTGAGATATGTTTTAAAGGGCCTGCAGTCACACTTTACTTTCTTTTTTTTTTTGCCTATGATGGAAACAGTGTCTCTAAGCTAAAACGCAGCGTCTTGCTGAATCCAACACAGTGACTGTTCTGTTGAACTGGGCCAGCATGATGGCAGAGACACTGTGGTTTGAACTGGGAAGTGACGGATGGCGTAGAGACACAGGCAGTAATCTAAGCCCAAGATATCTGTCAGATTCTTGGCATAAACAGAGCTCCAGTCAACTGTATAGAGAATCACTGCTTTCAGCTGAGAGCTTCAGAACATGAAGCGTTTGAGAGGAAACAATAGAGAAGATTCACAGGAACAGAATTTCCTGCACAGATCGCTTGTTAATTAAAATTATCAGATTATCAAAGAGGTGATGTGGTCTTTTTTAACATAGTGACATAGTTTGAATAATCTTTCATGAAATTAATTATTGGAAAAAATATTGCAAACAAATGAATGATATTTACCCTTTTTTATTTATATTTACTTAAAAATATATTTAAAATGCATTTCTATAGGCTGATAGAATTGGTTTGTAGAATATACGAAATGCTGCTCTGAGGTTTTCCTAGAACTGTGGATCTTTATATTTCTGAATGCAGCACTCAAAGTGTTAAGAAAAATACTTGCACACACTAGCAGAAGATCCATCTATTCATTTATGCTTCTATTAATTAACTTATTTTTTATTGTGTTCAGGGAGACAAAGACTGGAACATTTCCAAGCTGAGGAGTCCCCCTGGCCATTTATTACATGCAGAAGAGGAATCGATGTCCAAAAATATGCAACATTATGAACTATGGCTGTTTCACAAAAGACACAGAAAAATATAAAGAAGATGCATTTTAAAGGGATTTCTACTAAATTAATTTACACCTCTGCTTAAAAATAACAATAAAAAAATAGAGCATGTTTCAGGCCCATTTGAGTTTAGTGACGCCAAACATTTCGGTAGGGGGCCGACCACCATTTTCTATGTGTGTTAATTCAGCTTTGAGAATTTCAGTTTAATGCATTTTTTGTCAGATTAGAAGGATTACGTGTAGCAGCATCTGAATTTTTAGTGTTTTTTTCCCAGGTTTTTGTTTAAACTTGCTCAGCGATGAAGTCGTGAAATGAAGCTGAGAAGGCCGTTTAAACAGGATTTTAATGTGTAACTAGATGATTCAAATAAATTTCTTCAGTAGAAATTCAATGCAGCTATTAGGTGAAGAAGCTAAATGAACACAGTACCAAGCAGAGTTCTACATTAACAAATGAGAAGCTATATTCAGCTTTACAGTAAGAAACATTGGTTGAAGCATTAAGTACCTAAATTATTTAAAGAACTAAGTATAACAGGTCAGACAGGTAAAAGCAAAGTAATGATTGAACCAAACTTAAAGGGAAATATATCAATGGTAGAAACATGGAATAGGACTTTTTACACGATTAGACATAAATGTATCTGTACAAGCTAGCCTCTCTCACCTAAATCTTCCCTTTCCTTCCACTAACGTGCATCTACTTGGCTCATCTGTGTCCTTATGATACGTTAATCAGCACATTAAAACCACTGACAGGTAAGATGAATGGCATCAGTCATCTACACGTGATTAAATTTCCAATCAGCTTGAAAAATGGTCACTTTAGACCAAGCTAGCTCTATGAATGCCCCTTATTCAAACCCTTTACCCTTAAAAACAAGGAACATGGAAAAACGCTTCCTACATTCACCTGGAAGTTTCCAGGACTTTACAAATTAGACATCAATAAGCAATGACCTGCTTGTTTGCTCGCTGCCATTGTTGATCGGTGTCTGCAGTGATATCTGTAAATGTCCACACAGTAGTTTTGCATGCATGTTCAGAGTCACGGCTTCTACAGGGCTTTATTCTCATTTCATGCCTGAAGGCTTTGGCTAATTAGGCTTTCTGTTTAACGCTAAACTTTTCCACTCTCTAGAAGACTTAATCAGCTTGCATGGATGTGTTATTTGTACTACTGCTGAGTGCTAAATATAGAGTGTCCAGTGCTGCAGATGCTGCAAGAGAGATGAACATTTAGAGAAAATTCCTCACTGCTACTATATATGAGCTGTAGTTATGAACTCATTATAGATGCAATAAGAAAGAATTAAGAAAGTTTACATGTTTATAACATCTTTTTTATTGCCAGTTTCTGAACGAGTTGGGTTGGTTGGCCAACAGAATGCAAAAACACCTCCTATAACTTTAACTTACTGTAGATATGTTAGTTTACATCAACAAATGGCAGATTCACAGCACAACACAGACTCTGAACACAAGCTCCTCAGACAAGAATGGGGCTGAAATATTAATGGACACCTTTTTTTTCTGTACAGATACATTTCATTAGTAAAATTTTTGGTTCATTAGTAAATAAACCATGATTAAATAAAAAAAAAAGCCAGTCAATCACATCAGTGCTTTTTGGACGATTCCCATGAGCTAGTTTAAAATAACCACAGTTCTCATTAATACAAAGAATTCTCTTATAGTTGCACACTGTCACATTATGGATAAAATTGGCCCAAATCTGACTTTTTTGCATATATGTGACCCATATCTGATTTCTTAATGACCAAAACAGCACAAATCAGATTTTTTTTCCAATCTGACTCCACTTTCATATAATGACCATAAACAGATCCGTTTCTCAAAATGGCCACAGCCTGAGCATACTGCATGTGGCTGCATGGACACTTCAGGGCTGTAAATAATAATGCGAACAACTATACACACAAAAAGAATCTGAACTTAGCAAAAATTAAAATTCCAATACAATACAGTACAATACGACATGAAATGACACAACATGACAGTATACGATACGGTACGGTACGGTACGGTACGATACGGTACGCTATGCTACGCTACGCTACGGCACGGTACGATACGATACGATACGATACGATATGGTGCGATACGATACGGTACGATACGGTACGATACAATACGATACGATACGTATGATGCAGTATGATACGGTACGATACAATACGATACGGTACGGTACGATACGATACGATACGATACGTATGATGCAATATGATACGGTATGATACAATACGATACGATACGTATGATGCAGTATGATACGGTACGATACAATACGATAAGATGCGGTACAGTACGGTACGATACAATACGATACGGTACGGTACGGTACGATACGGTATGATACAATACGATACGATACGTATGATGCAGTACGATGCGGTACGATACAATACGATACGATAAGATACGGTACGGTACGGTATGATGCAGTGCGATACAATGTGGTACGATTCGGTACAGTACGGTATGGTACGATGTGATACAATACAATTCATTTCGATATGATTTCGATGTACGTTATTGTCCCTGTTGGGTAATTCGTCATGAATTTGATGCTCTGCATATTTATTCTTTCACAATACAACAACAATACTGGTTTAAGCATGAAAATAGTTTTTCTTTCAACATTCCTTCTTTGTTTTGCTTTAGCCAATCTCATCTAAATTTTCAGTGTGTTTATTTTATTTCCATGAGTCTCGACTTAACAAAATAGGAAAAGTAGATACCTATTTTTCCTTTTCAACATCCAGACTGACTCAGAAGTTTTATTTATTTATTTTTGTGCATTTTTAAAATTTCTTTTAAGTTTTAATCAGTAAGCTCACATAAATGAAACTAGTTTAGTGGCATGACCTTTGCATATAGAAAAATATTTATTAACCAGTTCAAAAGCAACAAAAGTCCATCTATTCATTAGAAACACATTAAAGCAGAAAGAGAGAATAGGTTTGACTTCTCCTGTGGGTGGCGCTGTTGCTCCCTTGGGCTACAAACGTCTCTTTCTTTAGTAAAATGTTTTTATGGTTTGATTGCTTCTGAAAGTTTTAGACAAACTGCATAATTTTAATCAGTATGGAATAAGCATTATTTTTTTTATCCATTTCATGACATTTATTCCAAGTTTTAATAGAGCTTTAGAACTTTCACTATAGATGACTTTGTGTTCCTGTAAGAAAAATCACCAACAATGCTAACCTAACTTGTCTTTGGATGGGGCCTGAAGAGAACCCATACAAGGGAAGAACATGCAAACTCCGCACAGAAAGCCCACTGCTCAATCCCGTCCCCACCCGGGTCTCGAACCAGTCCTTTCTTGCTGTGAGGCCTCAGTGCACTTTGTTGTTTGTGGCTTTTTGCATGTGTGAGGAAAAGGACGGATGTCTGGGTTCCTATACTGTAGCAAGTTCTCTTGACCTTTCAAGCTTATCTTCTATTAGAAAACTCGTTTAGTGTCTTCACTGATTGGCATCTTGATGCTGAACAATCTAAGCTCATCAGAGTTACCATTAAAAAAGGGTCTGAAACAGCAGACAGGATGATAGAAGTTAAATTCCTCTTTGGAGGGAGGTGTCTGGTACTTTTTTTTTTGACCAGAGCTCTACATGAATGCTAGCATATAACTCATAAGTGATGAAGATTAGCTGTAGCACAGGACCACTACACCAGAATGAAGAAACACTCATGATCTGTAGAAAATCACATTTTCAGGCTCATTTTTTCTCTTTCTAACAAGCTGTATTGCATTTGAGTCTTTAACCCGAGCCAATTACAACCTCGAAGCGTTGACGCCACGAATATACTGTGAAAATGTCCACAGTATAATTTCTTTAACTATTGGTGAAAACCTCCCTCAGATGAAGCTCTTCAAACCTCTTTTACCATTAAGCCCAAATCAGCAGTCTGGTGCTGGGGATTTTTGTTGTGGTCCAGTCTCTCAGGACTCTAAAGTATATGTATCCTGCTGCTACCTTAAATTATTAATGTCTGCTGTTTGTTTGGCCTCTCAGCAGTACATTGACCATAAAATAGAGAGCACAGAACCTTCAGGAATAAAACTGGAGGTTGACATTTAAAAAGAAAAAAAAATCCTATTTCTGTTCAAAAAGGCTAGTTTGAGCGTAAGACGACAATCAGGGGAAACTGAAAATATAAATGCCAAATAACTGACATGGATTTTAATTTTAAGAATACAAATCACTTTTTTTTTTTTTTAAATCACAATACAACTGAAGTGAATAACAATTTCTTCCCTCACTGCATATTTCCACATAAAACCAGACAGGTAAGCGGACAAGGCCCTTTGACACTGGCCCAATAAAAGTCTTTATGGGGAGCCATCAATCAGCTTTTGTCAGGAGATTCTGCTGAAAGACCTTGAGAGGAGGCCCTTATCTATCAAAGGGCCTGAAAATCTTCTTTATCTCTCTGAGATTTTATTGTATAAATGTCAGACATCATGCAACATTGCTGCATGTAAAAATCTAGAGGTTTACATCATCTCAAAACTAAGCTGATGCTGTGTCATCGCTCCATAGACTCAGCTCTGCTGTCTCCTCCTCACAGCTGCAGCATTTTTCCCCCAAGAACCATAAACAGACTTTGATCTTTAGATTTTCTTCTTCAAAATTAAAGCAGATGAGCGACATTTATTTATGTATTCTAATTATTTCATGTTATTCTTGTTAATGTATTAATGGCATTTATTATTTCATTTTACTTTGTTATTTTCTCTTAAGAGAGGAAGGCTGACTTTTATGTTCCTCCTCAAGCCACTGGCCTTGTCTGAAGAAATATTTTCTTGAGTCCCATTAGCACATGAACCTCACCAACTGGTAGCTGCCAGGAAATCCTAAATGTGACTGTAGGTCAAATGTGTTGTCTACAATTCTACTGTGACAATTTAACGTGAGCGCTACTTTGAGGCTGCTTTAATCTTTGATCAATCGTGTCACAAACAGTACATGATGCAAAAATTCATCCTCACGTTTGCTTTAAAACATTTGTTTTTCACTAACTAAATGTGACGTGCTGAGAGGTCTGAGTCAGCAGGTACTGCTCGGATTAGACATGTAAAACCTTTATCTGGAAAAGCGTAATCTGATTTCTGCTTGGGATGCATCATGGCCAGGCGCGGGTTGCAGGTCGCCTCTGCACCACTCACCTCCTGACTGCTAAGTTGTTCTGCGGAGGAACACGGTGAGAGAACATTTAGAGCAGACAAATGGTGCATTTTATGTGACACCCTGACATGTTCAACAGCAACGTGAGCAGTGGGACAAGAAGGTGAAGTACCATACTGCTTAATTACAAGAACTCAACATTCAATGTACACACACATCCCAGCTGGCGAATACTGCAGCGTGGTGAAGCATAGCATTTGGAGATAAATAAAGATGTATGACTCTAGCTTCTATTTCCAATAAATTTCCAGTGTGTTCAGACAGATTGGGCGTGACTGTGCAGGATCTGTATGTGTGACCTGAGCGTGACTCATGCACAGCAATAAACACCCTGCACTGCGGTTGTGGTGTTTGCGTGGATGCCATCTGTGTCTTTACACTTACATTTCCAAAATAAGATAAGACTTTGCTTGTTTTCTCTGAAATCTTGTGAGCATCTATGGTGTTTGTGTATTCCGTGCCTTCCTTTGCTGTATAAATATT
This sequence comes from Melanotaenia duboulayi, assembly GCA_026261665.1. Classification (NCBI taxonomy): domain Eukaryota; kingdom Metazoa; phylum Chordata; class Actinopteri; order Atheriniformes; family Melanotaeniidae; genus Melanotaenia; species Melanotaenia duboulayi. Next base: position 24,867,417 of record CM047997.1, read on the forward strand.
AGTGGCTGGGTGGTGAGGGGGATGGTGATGGTGTATGAGGTGGAGGCTGTCTGAGGCATGACTGCATTCAGGCATTTGAGGGTGGCCCCTGTGGAAAGACACTTCATGCAGGAAGAAAGTAAATTAGAGGCTGTAGATGTGCATGAGCATTTATGCATCCATAGAAGCAGGTCCCAGGGAGATGTAAGGCAAGGAAAAGAAAAAAAGAGGTTGAATTGCCTTTTTTTGTTGCAGTGTGCTCCCTCTATCTGCTGCCCTGGCTTCATTAGCAGCTGTCTGTCAGCAAGGCCCCATACGCTGGGTGGTTGCCTGGCAACTGGGACCCTACTTGGCCAATCAGGAACTGATGCAACAGGAGTTCTCTCCTTGACACATAAAAGATAGAAACAGAGTTGTCCTCCAATTCAATTGATTATGCTTCAGTGTCATTCACATCAAGGGCAGGAAGGGATGCAGGACCCCGCCTGCAGGCAGAGCGAGTCAGCTCACAGGTTAACTTTAACCGGAGGTCATTTGAGAAAATTTTCCAGATTTGTCTCATGTAACCTTCATGAGCAAATCTTCAAGGAGTAGCCGTGCTCCATCCTAAAAGCCAAGGAGGAAAAGCTGCAAATCCCACTGCTGCTCTTCTCACCAGACAGATGTGAGACACGCACAGACTCTCCATCAGTGACGTGGTGCACGGTATAGGGCAAAATAGCCTTGCAGCGTTCATCTGTAGCTAATAAATATGCACCTGAGTCCATTTGCTGCAGATTATGCATCTGTAGACAGTAGACAGCTCTTTGTGAATCATTTCCAGCCATGGCCACCCTTTAATAACTCAGCTGGAGGAGCACAAGTAATGCATCACTTTTCTGAGGACCAATATCAAAACAAATGCCACCTTTTTAAAAGGCTTCCTGCCCAATCAGCCCATTGATCCAACATGTAGTCCCTGTCATTTTCTTCCTCTATTTGTCACCCTGTGCTTAACCAGGATGACAGCTGATCTTTTTCCAGTAAAGCTCTGTAATATATCACAAATACAAGCAGAGAGGACTCATGGATCCTCATTTTTAAAGGTCTACCAACAGAGATGTTGCTAAGAGACTGTCAGCATCTCTGTTATATTCTCTACTTTTAAAGTTTGTCTTACAGAGTTGATTAGACTTTAGACTGACAAAAGTATGCAGATTTGCACATTTGTTGGCAGCTTTATTCGTTGTAGTTTGCTATCCATACCTTCCTGTCTGCAGAATGTTCTAATAATTCACAGTAATCTGTTTGGACAAAAAGGATCCTTTATTTCTTAGTCTTCATTTGAAAAGAATAACCTCCTAGGACTTCATACTTTATTTAAATCTACATTAAAGTTTTTTTTCTCACCTGTTTCCAGCATGGAAATAGATGAGCATAGACATAAACAGACATATCACAGGACATTCTCGATAGCGTATCAGAACAGAGTTATGCTGATGCATATGAGACTGTAATTGCCCCTGATGAACGCTGCACTTTGCCATGGCCGGCTGTCGGCTCAGAGCTTCTTCAATATCTGCTGCACTTAAAGGCAGAGCTGCTTCTCCAAACAGTAATACACCAGCATCCTTCTCCTGTGTCATAGTCACCCTGACATGAAAAAAGGTTTTAGATTGTCAAGGAGCCAACTTGATTAATACTTAATGGCTTCAGGAGCTGTTTGTTTTTCTCTATTATATCAGTGACATACATGGTCTGAGAGGTTGGACACTCACCTTTGATCCGGTCTGAGATGGATCTGATTCTGTTGTTTCATCTTTGGGGGAATATAAGAGAATACATTCAAACCACCACTTTATCAGGTCCACTTTGCTAGTGCCGGGTTAGACCCTGTTCTCCTCCAGAACACCTTCATCCCTGGTGTGATAGATGAAGCAGGTGGAGGAAACCTTCCTCAGAGGTTTTCTCCATATTGACATGACAGCATCACACAGTTGCTGCAGGTTTGTCGGCTGCATCCATGATGAGAATCTCCCGTTCCACCACATCCCAAAGCTGCTCTACTGGACTGAGATCTGGTGGCTGTGGAGGCCGTTGGAGTCCAGTGAACTCATGGTCATGTTCTAGAAAGCAGGTGGAGATGATCTGAGCTTTGTGACATGGTGCATTATCCTGCTGGAAGTAGCATCAGAAGATGCTCCACTGTGGTCATAAAGGGAATTTTTTGCTGAATATATCATAATCAGCTTCACGAGATGTCTTTAAATCTGAAATTTGGAAATTTCTTCCTTTCAGACCAGATCAGGAGAATGTTTTCTTCAGACATTTTCCCTGGATCAGCGAGACTCCTGCTTCTGGTAAGTCGTGTTTATTTCCACACTAGCTTTCCCTCAGAGAAGATCTGTTGGGTCTCAGTCCCATTAGCAGATATTTTCAAATAGTTTCAAATAGGCTTTCTTTGCATGTTTATTCTACAAACATAATCATTTATTTTGAAACATACATTATAATGTCAAAGGCAGTGACTCACACACTGAGTCAGGAGATGAGGTGGTTTCTCACTTCATGAGTTTACTCCTACGTCACCAGAACAGAAACTTCCGTCTTCATTCTAAAGACGCTGTCGTAAAAAGGGCGGTGGAAGGCGACATTTTGATGGTGTTGTTGTAAAATACGGCGTGGAATGAGAGACAGGAGGGGAAAGTTAAAGTAAAGCAAAAAAAAAGGATGGATTGAGGTGACTGTAAGCTCCTGGCCTGTAGCTGGATTCTTGCTGGTTCCTGTTGGTACAAACTCTTTCTCTTTTATCAGTTTGACCCTGTTTTTCTTGCCTTCAAATCTTGATCTACTTGTTTCCTTTGTAATTAACTTGAGGTAGAATTTGGCTGGCTGGATCTCAGAATGAAAACTGCTTTCATCAGCAGTCTAGTAGTAATGGTATAGATTCTCTGCTCTTTATTCAAACAGATTAACATTCATGTTGGACACGTTTTCCATACTGTCGCTGCCACAGAGTGCGGCTGTAAAAACAAGAACTGGCTGCTCATAAGAGTTGTAAATGTGAAGGTGGCTATAATTTTACTGGAGCTTATTTAGAGTAACAGTGAATGTATAATAAGATGAATCACACAACCTGTCAGGAAGAGGAGCACATGGTGGTGGTGTTATGATTGTTATGGAATAAGCTGTTATATGACAGGTCAAGTCTTACAGCGTCATCAATCACTGGTAGTTCTAAAGCATCTCAGGCCATCTTCATGCAGCAGGATTTACCTGTAAATATATCAGAATAGTCTGTTTTAGGGGACTTTATTCATTTGCTTGGCAGGGTTTAATTAGAACAGTTGAAATTCAAGTTTTAAAACCATCAAGTATTAATCAAAAGAAAGATCTTGTTGAGTCTTCAGGCTGATTTTGGGATCTAGGATCCCGTTCATTGAAATTAAAAAGCTATTTCGTTTATTCGGAATTATCTTTAGGAGTCAAATAAGTTTTGTGAGTCTAAAGTGTGTTTACTTGATGGGACAAGTGGAATTAATGGCTCTTTTCTCATGAACGTAGCAGACCCCCTGAGCTGGGAGTTCTAGGTGGGAAGGTGTATAAAAGGTAAATAAAACAAACACCAGACAAGCAGTTGGGACAACAAAAACCATCCCACAGCCTCTGTTAGACAACAAAGCAGACAACCATAAGAAGCACCTTCAAGAAGACAAACAACAAGCAAATGTTCTTATGCATTAGTAATATCTCATAAAGCCAGAGTTTTAATTCTAATGGAAAAGGTATTTAGGAGTGGTTTAAAGTCAATTTTAAAAAAGGCTTAAAAATTAGTTAAAAACCTTGTATTTTAGGAAGCTGCCTGCACATCACAGAACTCAACACTGTGGAGCTTCTCCACTGTGCTGCCTCATGCTGACAGTTAGAGGAAACGTGTGCAATCACATATGTGTTGTTAAATGTGTGTTAAGGTGTAATAACACTGCTTCCTCAGTGGGTGAGCTTTGTATAACACATTCTCCCTCCTTCCTCGTCATGTATGGACGCTTGTTAAGGCTTCCTTTGCATCACATATTCACGCGAAGGGCACTGATAACATTCAACGACACCCCTGTACATCACTTAATGATGAGAGGGGGGTATCTGACATGCCTATATGTGACACAGAGGGATCCTAATCAAGCATGTATGTGTAACAAGTAAGCAGTGAGACGGTGTTGGCCTTGTAGATATAAGGACTTACAGGATACCAGCAAGCAAGCACCAGGTTTGCAGCCTGCTTTATTTGTGATTCAGAGGTTGAATCGTCAGAGAAACAGCAGCCCTCTGGCAGCTCTGCCTTTGCACAGACCAACGTGTACTTATGGGTGTTGTTTGGGAGGAGAAATCATGAGATGCATAACCCCGAGGAATAGCAGAATGCAGGCGGAGGTGATGGACTGTCAAACAGTGATGGCAGCAGAAAACTAAACAAAGGAAAAATGTGTTAACAGCTGTGGAAAGTGTCAAGCTTGAAACGCACGTTTGCTTTGATCTCTAGTGGAACAACCTGGAGAAGCAGATCCCTGCCAAACAATACATCCACAATTTTCCCTCCGGCTTACGAGAGCTTTTCCCCCACCCGCCACATCGTGTGCATCTTAAAGTCACATTTATTCATTAATAATAACCTGAGCGCAAAGTTTCTCCATCGTCCTGGGCAAATATTTGCATCAGCATTTCTGCAGCCAGATAAGTGCAAGTCCGTGTGTGTGTATGTGTGTGTGTGTGCGTGCGTGTGTGTTTTAATTGGCCATGAGGACCTGAGGAGCCCTAGAGATTGTTGAGATTTTGATGTGAGATTTGCATGAGCTCGCCCAGAGTATGAAAAGATATCCATTTGCATCATGAAGGGGAGGAGGAGGTGACTCTTAATAACATCGAGCGTGTCGAGCTTTGAGAAGGAAGATTAGGGTTTGAGCAGCATCACAGGTCTCCTCTTTTTATAGCTTCCTCTTGATTTCTTTATCACTTTGATCACTGGTGCCTGATTTAGCATCATTTCCAGTGAAAGCCTCGCCAACGGGAGCCACAGTTCAGCCTGTGCAACTGTCTTTGAGAAAAGAAACAGTCAATATACGTGACTCTCTTTAGCTTGGAGGCATTCACAGATGACAGGGTTTTCATATTCATCACCTGGCTGCATTACCACCATTCATATGCACCAGCTTACGCAGAGTCCTCCGGGGAAATTAATATGGAACCACTGAGCAATATGAGAGTGTAGTGGCAGAGCCGACACATAGGTCAATATCCTGGGTGGGATGCAATATGAGCAGTCATCTGCATCATAAACAGACAGTTATATCATATTGTGATCACTTTAATGGCCACTAGGAATGATCGCCATTCATCCATGAATTATCTTACCATATAACTGAATCCTCTGAAACTCTCCGCTACATTTAAAAAAGGAGGAATAATCTCTTGCTTTGAGCATCAGGTTTTTATTCCTCTCAGCTCTTCAATGCAACACTTAACACTTTTTTTGTTTTGCTAATTTGTCAGGCAAAAGTAAAAAACAGGGAAAGAAAAAAAAAGGAAGAATTCAAAAGCATTTGCCAAGATACAGAAGACGTGCTTAAAGAAATTGAGACAGAAAACACAGAAACATCAAGGCAATGAGAGAGTTATGAAGAATAAACCAGCTTCCTTATAAACTGAAACACCAGCAGACAGATGTTTGGAGGTGACTTTTCTTCAATATTAATGTTGTTAGTCCCACAACAGTCTGCCGTGTGCTGCAGAGCAGAGCCACATGTACACAAAGTGTACAGGATTCAGCACCACGGACAGGGACGGGAAGGAAGGCCCAAGCTGCAGATACAGAAAGCCCCAAACGGATCCTGATGCAGCAGCTAGAAAAAAGATGGAGGAAGGTATGACGGAGGAGCTCAATACCAGGAAAAAAACATCTTTTAAAGTGTGTCATTTAATGCAAAGTGTCTGAAAACTTGACCAGATACGGCAGCAGCGCCGACCTGTAGCTGTATATGGCATGAAGAGGGAATTAGATTAAATTTAGCACTTTTAATTCTACAGACCACAATGTACTGATAAACAATATCTTTATACCTGATGACTTCACACCAAGCACATATTTCTGTGCCATGAACCCATAAGATCTCTGACAGGGATTAATAAATATGTAGCAGAAACGCAGCTAGGCAGTGCCAGAGATTGAAAACAACTTGCTATGTCAAGGCAGTGTGAAGAATCTTGACCGTACGGTATTTTACTCATATATGGGAGGCAGAATTCTCTAGCTAACTGTTAGCAAAGCTCCTGCTCAGTCTCTGTTGGGAATTTTTGCCAACATCCTGATCACAATAGACATATGAAAACATGCTCATCCATTCAAGGAATCTCAAACTGAATAATGAAGTGATGCATGATTGCCTGTATTGTGGATGAAAATGATCTTTGTCTCAGTGACCTTCAGCCATAACTTGACGTGCTTTAATATTTGATAAGCTGATGAAAAGGTGTTATTTCTCAGAAGTTACCGTCTCAAATGGTTAAAAGGCAACAACAAGTCAGTGGGTGAATTTCAACAAATTCAGTTATAATAAATGTTATCTACTTAAAAGCCAAAAGGACTGTTACACATTTGATTAACTACTTCCTTATTCCATTAAATACTGGAAAATTCTACATTAACTACAATTTTCATAAGATTGGTTCTTTAAGCCGTTTATGTCAGCATTCAAACTGTCTTGTATTTTTTCAGTTACGAGAACCCGATGAACCCTGAAGGAGGAAATTGACTCATATGGACAAGATGGAGTGTGGACACATCAGCTGGTGACATTTCAGTGTTTTATTTGCTGTGCAGCCAAACCGATGGAGTCACTTAGCGATGCTTTCAGGTTTCCACTGTAAATCTGTGTCAGTAATCATCACCTGCTTTGTCCACTGTTACCTGTTCAGATCGTAAACATTCACATTAAGCTGAATCTGTATTTGTACATTTTATAGAGAGAAAGTTTTTTTCTCTGTTTCTGTTTGGTTCATTCATCAATATGGAAGTTTTAATATTTTTTACAGAGCAGTGATTGTTTATGGCTCCACTGAATCTCTGAGCATGCTCACACAGCTCAAGTGGTCCCTGACGCGTGTATTAAATGTTACAACAATATTTCCACCATAAATGATTCACTGGTGATAGAAATGTTTCTGAGCAGCAGACGGTCGAACGTGGAAGCAAAGGTTTCACCAAACCTTCAGGAACAGCTCCATTCCTCCAAAACACAAAGTGAGACAAAACTAAACTTCATCAAGAAAACACAAGAAGGAGAAAACAGCTTTTTTTAAAAAAGAAAAAAAGACAGTTCCCACCCTGGACGTCAGGCCGATGTTGCAGAACAATAAAAACCAGGACAAAGATTCAGCAGCAATTTTTATCCAAATGCAACCACACTTGATACTAAAAAACAGAAAATGTGCAGTATGTTTAGGGATGCGTGGAAAAACAAGTCTGTGTGTGAGAGATGGGTCTCTGCCGGTGCTGCTTTTTATCTTCCTTTTGTTTGTACGTCTTATAATAATTTTAGATATGAAGTATCGGATTGGATGGCACTTTAAAATCTTATACTTGTTACAATGGCATTAAAGCTATTCTATTCTATTCTGTTCTATTCTATTCTATTCTATTGTAAATTTAGCATAAAAATGTAAGAAGTTATTATTTTATTGAGTTGAGTTTACACCCATGAAAATCTTAACAAATATTTGCCAATCAGCTGATTCTGCTGTTGGGTACTTTCGGCTCTGACAGTCAGCTCCTGTTTGTGGACCTGCTACGCCAGTCACTTGGTTTCTTTTCCAAAACATGCCTTGTCTGGCTGATCCGGTCAGGCCCCTGATATAAGGCAACTTCAAACTGGTGTTCCACAAAACCAAGTTGCAGTATTATTTGGTGTGAGCCCTGGTACCATCTTCATATTGAAGCTCAAGTTTCAGATAACGTGGGAGACAGAGAACAAAGGGGGACCATTTACAACCAGTGGCAACCCCTGATCTCCACAGTCTGGGACTGAAGTCCATCCTACTGTTGGTACCAGAGTGACCAAGGCAACCACACTGGCTGACTGGGGACCGATAATGGTGGAAGAATGGAATCGTGGGTATGACTGAAAAACAATGGAGCAAACCAGACCATGTCCATTTCTGACCTCTAATGGATGCTAGCTGCTCAAGATGGCCTGGATTTCCACACAATGATGGCCTTGCCAAATCATATATTTTATTTATTCATCATAAGTCTGATGAGAGATGTAGGAGTGCAAGTCTACCCACAAACTTAACTGCTGCTTATCCCACGAATACATTTTCCTTACAAATGTTTTACCATTTAAAAGGGAAACAGACTTTCCAACAATATATTGATCCATCAAACACTAATTTATCGACTTAATGTGCTAAGATTAGAAAAATATATTTTAGAGACTGAAGCAGTATTTTGCAAATATTAAGAATGCACAAAAATAAGAATTAAATCATTAAATATTTGAAAAGCTGGTAGAGACCATGCGTGGCAGGAGAGGGTGCGCGCAGCTTCAGGTGGCTGCTGCTTTACTGTCTCTGGAAAGAAAGAAAAAACAGTTTCTTCTGTTTCAGGAGCCTAATAGTAGATTCATGTTTTATCAGTATTATTTTAATAAAACGGTTTCCACTGATATCAGAGTGTATTTTATTTTACCTCTAAATGATTTAATTTCTTGTGATAAATGTAATCTGATTATCATTATTAGGCTATAATTATTTTTATGTGTGAGAGCAGATGAAGAATAGCACAGCTGCAACTTTAAGACTCCGCGCGCCCCCCCTCCGTCCTCTCCCACAATGGTTTTTTCCAGCTCCGCTTATCACAGCACAATTTGTAACATGCCATAATTTCCCCTCACCGGTGTGAGTGGTGTGCGCGCGTGCCTGTGTGCGCGTTTGACCCCGGAAATCAAATGTCATTGCCCGACGCGGCTAATTTGGCGATTATTCCTGCTCCTCGGGTTTTGGACAATGCTCGCGGCGGGGACCAGCCGCACCTCCACCATCGGATCAACGGCGTCGCTGCCCGCGCGCTCTGAAGAAGCCCTGCCAGGATTGTCCGCTTGATGCGCGAGCTCCCAGAGACTGCAGTTGTCATTGATCCGCCGCTCGAGCCTCTTCTGATAGTGAAGGGATAAATTGTGAGTATGCACACTGTTGCCGCTGGCCTCGCGGTGACCTACATCGCCCCTTTCCTGTTGGCTCAAGGTGATTTTCTGCGATGCCCCCCTCCGCTTTCATCCCCAACTCCGGACCATTGGTAACGCTGGAGGAATTGGAGGCTGTTTTTAGTCTATATAACCTGTGCATTTGGTGTGTGTGTGGTTGACATTGTGATGCTCTGCGGGAGAAAAAGGAAAAACACACACAGCCGGCTGTCACACAACAGAGAGAGTTAAAGGGGGGCGGGATGCAGACTGAGAGGCTGCATGATGTAATGCACTTGAGACAATAGCCAAGGATTCTCCCCAATTATCATTCCAGAGAAAGGGGAGGAGTTGTTACAGCGGTGTGAAGACGCGATGAGCGCCGCAGTCAGGCCGCCTCCACATGCCTGTGTGAGGAGCTGTCATATGAGGAACAGCTGCCCCTCCTAGAAACAACACTATTACCGGGTATTATACAGGTTCAAGGAGGGGGCGGGCAGGAAAAAAACTCTGCATTCACCCATACTTTTTTAATGCATGAGTACAACAACACACACATGCAGCTGCTGGCATCTTGTTAGAGGGTTCCAGCTGCAGGCCGAGCTGTGATCTCCCTCTCAGCCTGCTGATTGATAGTAACGTTTGCAGCCAGAACAATAACGAATCAACATTTAGCACAGAAGCTCAGGGACACAATTTCTGGAGCATTATGCAAACGTCAGGGCGCTTAATTTAACGGTTCTGCATTAACACTGAGTGATGCACCTTTAATATGTCTGGTGAGCAGACAAAGCATGCATTACCTTGAGGTGGCAAAGCAGAGAAGTGGCTACCTGTGGCACCAGCTTTTATGTCTATTAAACGATGGTAAAGGGCAACTTTTACAGCTTTGGTTGGAGTATTATTAAACCCTTCCTAATGAGGGAGGTAAAATGCAGCTGACGGCAACCAGCATTTCAGATTAGGTCCAACTTGGCTCACCTTCCTCTGCTCTTATTCAATCGCTATTGATTCCTGTTTTGCACGACCTTGCTGCCGGGGACTGTAGGCGATGTAAGCGGCTACACGCTCATCCTCTCATGTGCCTTCAGATTTAGTTTTCAACCAGTAAACATGGATGCGTACACCCAGGTGGAGGTAAAGAGTGGGTCTAACTCTACACCCAACTTTACGGCTCATGTCTATCACCTCAAAACCTTGATTTAAATTCTGTGATGTGTTCATTAACAGATAAGATATTCTTCATACAAGCGTTTGGACTAATCCTCTTCCTCTTCCATGTACATTCATGTTGTTAATTGTCTGCACTGCTTCTGTTTATTGTTCATATATACATCTTCTGTACAGTCCTCTGAGACAACTTGTTGTGATATAGGGCTATACAAATAAATTTGATTTGATTTGATTTGATTTGATTCCTCGTCAGTAGATTCAAGCTCCACAACTGTGGCTGCAAACTCACAGAAAGAAAAACTATAGAGTACATACATTTAAGGGGTTAAACCAGAAGTGAAGTCCTTGTACTGGACTGAATGTGGTAAATTCTCATAATGGGCGTTTTAAAATGACCGGCCCCGGTTACGCTGTAAAATCTAACTAGTTGGCTTTACCAAAAAAAAGGTGCAAACTTGACAAAATGAATAAATAGAGTGACTGATGATTAACCGGAACAGAACTTAAATGAACTGAATCTAAGTGTAAGTACATGAGGTTGGAAAGCAACTTGATTTGATCAAATCTGTGGATTACAGGTGATGCTTCACAAAATCAATACACATGATCATTTCAGCTTTACTCAGACTGATTGATGAAACTATTTCTCTTCAACTGCGATGCAGCAGCAACTCGATGTGGTGAAATTTATTCCACCACATATGTTCCTGGTAAGATCAGGTCAGTGTGAAGAGCAGAAAAGCTATATATATATATATA